>JBBPNO010000207.1:0-39119 GCA_038090915.1 Boletus eberwhitei
CCCCCGCCCCCCCCCCCCCCCCCCCCCCCCCCCCCCCCCCCCCCCCCCCCCCCCCCCCCCCCCCCCCCCCCCCCCCCCCCAATGTAGGGTAGGATATTGTCATTTGTGTGATCTTGTTTGTTTGCCAGCCTCCAGCATTGTTCAAGTGTGATGATCTTGGCCCCCATATTAGGAATAGTTAGGATAGGCAGTAGAATAGGGTAGGGTGGGGGTAGGGTAGGGTAGGGTGGGGGTAGGGTAGGGTAGGGTGGGGGTAGGGTAGGGTAGGGTGGGGGTAGGGTAGGGTAGGATGGGGGTAGGGTAGGATGGGGTGGGGTGGAGTTAGGATAGGATAGGATAAGATAGGTCAGCAAATTCTCAAATTGTTTTACAATTACAGACATGCAAAGTCAACCAAGTTTGTATTAAGAAAATGAGAGTTTTTAGGACAAACTAAGAGTGGATTTGGACTCAGGCAGTGAAAAGGAGCCTAAAATCAGTGATTTGAAGTTTGTCCCATGATATTTTCTGTGCACACAAATTTTGGCTGATTTCCAAAATATTGTGTACCCCTTTTGGACACCAATATATTACATGATCATGTCAGTATAGCCTTGATTGCCATCATTGCCCATTGAAAAACTGCTTGATGTTGTTTCTGCTTTTATAATGCCCACAATGATAAGCACTTAGGAATCAGAATGATCTGTTGATAAACTGATGAAGAACTTTAACAGGACATGAGTCCAATATCTTGACTGCAGCCTTCTTTATTACTTTCATTTGTTGGGCTTCAGGGGCATCAGAGATTGTGCAGTATATGGGTGCATGTACAGCCCTCATGTACTTTCATTTGTTGGCCTTTGGAGGGCTATGAGATCAGGCAGCAGGTATGTGTGCACCCCTCTAGTGCTTTCTCCCCATTTACTGGGGCAGGAGCAGTGTTCTTTTAAGTAAAAGACCACCATGGTGACTATGAGAAGCTTACTACCATGGACAAACAAGACCTCCTTGCTGAGTTTGCAGAATTCAAGAAGATGGAGGAAGTTGATATTTGCATGTCCACAAAGTCAAAGAACAACAACATAATCCAGACTTTGCAAGTGATTGAGAATGAGGTATGTGTTCTTGGTGGTCATGTATATTGACCAAATACTTATATTCTCCAGCTTCACAAACTTTGGTCTTGCACTGGCATTGAGACATTATTTTTCTGCACACATAGGATAACAAACCTCTCAATGCATGGTGTGGCATTTATGACTGAGGGTGTCAACAATTTTATGGGTGGCTCATAATATCACCACGAAAAATGTCATCAGATGCTTCATGGAGAATAGGGCTGTGGTATGGCACTTAGGTGGAGACAAGTGTGAGGATTGATATGAACCTCTGTGACCATTCACTACAATGGCTGGTGCATTTTCATACTGATTGCTTGTAATATGATATGTTCATCTACATAAATATAACAAAAACTAGCTGTAGTGGGTGTTGCCACGCACATGGCCTTTCACAGTTATATGTAAATGCAGGCAACACTCAACACCATTGCACTCAAACTTACGTCCTTGACTCATTCACCACTCAGATACAGGCTCATTCAATGGAAAGCATTTATCAAGGCATTGACATGGCTCTCACAATACAGCGATGACCTCATCTTATACGCAGACATGCAATAATTTACACTGAGCACAACAAACTCTTTGCTCTCCATGTATTGTCGCTTCATATATGGGAGGATGCTCTTTTTGAGATACTGCATGTATGGTGGCGTGAACGGGGTGGGCCCAGTGAACCTCCGAGTCGGGATGTCAAAGGACAGTTGCTCATAATTCATAAAGGTGTGTTTCGTGTACACTCAGGTCTGTATATACATCAATCCAGCGCTCATAGACACTATTGTTGATATTCAAGCACAGCACCATCAAAAAGACAGTTGAATGGTGTGAGCTGGTTGTCGTTGAAGGCCCATCCAGCGATCAGCTCCAGGAAGATGAGGACATGCTAGAAAGCAGGCTCATTGTACGCTTACATTGCAAACATGGTGAGCTCCATTTTCTATCACCATTAACGTGCAGCTTGCCATATATTCTGCTAGGTATCGTGAAAATCCATCGGTTATTCCTTCTTACCCCTACTTCTCTTCTTTCACCCAGTGTCCCAGAGTTTGAAAATGAATCACGGCTCGCCATCAGCCCAAGCGCTATCAAAGATGTCATTGGGCACTTCTCCAGTGGTCGTGCCATGAAAAATGATTCTCAGCTTATGTGGACATCTGGGGACACAGATGTTGATGTGAACAGTCTTGAGTCGTCTATCGATACAAAAGGTCAGTCCATCAGCAAGTTGCATCTCAGTGTCCAGTGTCCATAATCCGCTCCCAGGCAGAGCACAGCTAGCCACAGAGCTCACTATCAGTGCTGACGAGTTTGATGTGTATGGAATAGTCAAGCTACCTGTCACCATGCCTTCTGTCTGTGGGAGTTTGATGTGTGTCCTGCTGCTTGTTTGGATTGTGCATCAAAGCTAACTCAAGCATTTGGATTAGGCTACAATCACGTTTGCCGAATCCATGGCTTCAGCACTGGAGCTCTGTTTCATGGACCCTGCTGTGCCACTTTATATTGACATTGAAGGCAAAGAATCTGATGGTCTCTTTGTGATATCCACTTCACAACTCCAAGGAATGTCATCTAATTCAAACATGGGCACATGGAGCTCATCTACACCCAATCCACAATAACCAGGTGGGCAGAAAAGACCATATTGAGACAATGAGGCACAGCAACCCTTGAATGTGTCGGGTTTGGGCAGGGGAAGAAGCAAGATGCCACACACAGAGAAGGTCAAAAATTTAACGAAGGCAGTACAAAGAATGGAGGTTTCTCAGGCAACAAGTATAAGTAGGGAAAACTCAACAGCCATAAAAGACAAACACATCATGCCCCTGCAATCATTCATCCAGAGTCCTGATCGGACGCAGGGAAGTCACTCATGTATTTTTCATGGTTCGCAGAACGGAGATTTTAGCACCATGGACCACTTGATTCAGGCAGTGTCAGCGATGAAGCAGGTACCATCAATGACCACCAAAGGGGGTGAAAATCCTATTCTTTCACACTCGGGCGACCCCCTCTTCTATCCACAGTCGTCATGAAGTGTTCCACCTCCAGTCCTCTGGACATGCGAATGACCCATGTAGACCCAATATGCTAAAACAACCTGCTGGCTGACTATTCATCTATTCAGGTGCTGCAATCGCAGGAGCCATTGACTACAAGTACACATTTGCTCACAGTTACCTGTCCAAGGAGGAAAAGCAGCACGCATATCCAAAGTGTAGTGCGAAGAGGGTCTTGAAAGCACTTCTTGTAAATGGAGGTGTGGATGATTTCCATCACCACAGAAAGTGAAGCCCATGCAATTGAAACTATGTTTTAGGCGTTTTTATAAAGTTGGGACAACACACAGCTTTGTTGTATGCTCCCAATAATTGTCTAGATGACCCTAAGTGACTATCCTGTGAGGTTTACAGAGTAGTCCTGCCAAAAGAATGGATGAATACAATGCGACTTGACACCTTATCGAGATTTTGAAGCACTCTTTCTATCCAATATAGGAAAACCCATTCAAGAACTCTTCCAGGACTTTGACTCTATTCCAATCAAAGTAGCAAGTCCGGCCCAGGTTCATATCGGTATGCAGGACAGAGGGCTGCTGTGAAAGTGGGTTGGTATTAGGGATAGGTGTCAGGCTCATTTGGTGGATGTGTAAAAACTATTGCAGCACCCACACCTCATGCAGTTTTGTGATATCGATCTGGAGATGATGGAGGTCACACTTGGTAGGTCCATTCCTTTGCCTCTTCACAATTACATACTGATATCCGAATGACATGCACGTCTGTAGGGTGTATCAAACATTGGTTCCCTGAGTTTGAACTCACATGTTGCTGAGAAAATGCATGAAAACCTTCCAAAGGAAGTGGAGCTTATCCACAAAGCGTCAAATGCTCGATGTGCCATGGCTGACTTCGAGCATGTTTTTACCTCACTTTACATCCCTGAAGTCATCTCAGCGACTAAACAAATGTTGATCGTGGAGTTTATACAGGTTGGGCAGGTCGATGATCTAGGCTACTTGACAGGACAGGGGATTGATAGGAATAAGGTGACACTGTAGCTTACGAGGGTGTTCAGCTGAATGGTGTTCTTGAATGGCTATTTTCATGCTGTGAGGAATATATTTTTCGGATGGAGTGTTGCTTATATTATAGTAGAATCCACATCCAAGTACTTAATCTGTCCTCACAAAAATCCTGCCAATCATCATTCATTTGACTTTTCTCACTGTCAGGCAATCGGTTGTATAGGCATGCCCCACCCAATTCACGTTTGCTGTACAATTTCAAAATCGTGCTCCTGGATCACAGTCTGTATTTCGACCTTGATCTGGAACTGCATATCAATTACAGCAAATTCTGGTCATCTCTCATTGAGAAGGCATCGCCAGAAACGCGAGCTCCCTGCCTCAAATATGCAGAAATGGTCGGAAACATCACTCCTGATCTCATGCATTCTTGGAGGTCAATGCTGCTGGTAAACTCAAAGCTAACAAAACTCCAGTACCCTGTATTCGAGGCTGCAATCATGGTTGCACAGCATTTGAAGGCACGTGGGAAGACAAAGACTTCTTCGAAAACACGTTCAAGCAAGCTTCCAGTGTGAGTGAGATGCTTCCACAAGTGGTGAAAGAGATGGAAGCGATCAGAGATGTGGTCATTAATCGTGAGGGGTTACTCATCTCGGTGTTCAATGTTCTCTGTAGAGTCCCTAGAACTTGAAGGGTGTTGATGGTGCTGAAGTTGAATGATTTGATGCAGTGAGTTGGAGTTGAGTCTCAGGCATTAGTGATCTGGGATGTCAAGATGGATTGTGTGTGTCAAGCTAGAAGCTTGGATCATGCACTCACAACTACTCACTCGAGCATTCAGATATTCCTGATCACCTCCCAGTACTGCATGACTGCAGTGTAGCGTGATGACTGTAGATGAATAAAAGAGGAAGGTCTTCGCACATATGGTTGGCTTGGATCTTTGCATAGTATGATCAGTTGTTGGTGGCAAGCCATTATTCTTCCTCATGGACCCGTTTGTCATGGCATTGCAGGAGATATACTAGAGGCTATTTATGTAAGAGTGATGCTTCTTGAGGTTATAATGGATGTGCAGGCATCCACTCTGAAGAATTTTGCATGCCAGTGATTGCGAGGTTTTCGAACCCATGGTCTGGTGGGGGGCATATCAAGCAGCTGCTGGCCTATCAATATCGTGATGGCACCCTCTAGACGCACTGGCCAAAGATAAGACTATTGGAGGAGATAATTTTTTGGATGATGCATTAGGGGTGACCACCGTGACAATCACCACAGGCTTTTATTCCATCTGTGTTTTTGACACTCACACTGGTGACAACCGTGTCACCATCAAGATTAACTAGCACCTGGATGGGCCTAGGTCTCTCTGCTTGCATGGTCAAATGATCCTAAGCAAATTTTTGTGACATCCAAGGACAGAAAAATCAGGTCTTTCAACCATTGTGCCAGTATAGTACATCACAACATACAATCTCAGTGAAATTGACTACATGTGCTAGGTAGATATGTCAAATTATATATATATATAAACAATGGAGTAGATGGTTGGTTTAAGAAAATGACATATGCTTTCACCGACATTCTACGACATGCTATATATCGGTGAATGTACAAGATAATATCCAATACAATAATATGCATTGCTCATACATATGTGATTATACAGGCGTGACCTGACAACACAGGCAAATGTAAAAACAGATTCTTACTGTATCAGGCCATATGTTAGCGAAAGATATGCCCTGATCTCAATTGTCAGGGAGAAACTCGTTGATGTGTTGTTGATGCAACACAGTATGGGCAATGCTGGTGTATGTGCCATTTCCTGTGATAGGATGTTGTCCACCATGGACTGTTGGATATAAATTATATTCTACAACATCTTGTGGGAGGTTCAGGCGGGTGACGACGTTGCTTACGATGGTGGAGGTGGGCACGGTATGGTTGGTATCCAAACATTGGAAGTAGATCCAACCTTTACATTTGAAGCAATATCATTGTTTGACACATGGGTCATATAGATGTAGGGGGCAGGTGGGGTGAATGCATTGTGTGTGAGTCTAGAATAAATTAAGTGATCAAACGAGGGGAAAGATTCAATGACGTATAGTTAATCGAACATGTTTGATGACCACGTCACCATTCCGCTTGTGTTCCATCCTGAGGAATACAGACCACCAAGTAAAAATTGTATTCTCTCCATTATAAATCAATGGGAGAGAATCGTTCAGTGAGGTTTCATCGAATGTACAAATCATGACATGAGCAGCAATGAGAGTGAAAACAATGATAGAGGAGGGATGTGAATATGTGCACACTCTATACATCTATAGTCGACAAGAGTCGTGTGGTTGGTGTCGACGAGCTCATCATTGAGCATGTTAGTTGCAATTCTGAGGCATCAGATTGTAGATCTATATGAATACTATAAATAACACTCACAGTTGAGCATCATCGATCAAACTGGCGGCGATGATGTCCTGTCGTCTGTAAAACCAGTGAAGGTACAGATAAACAACTGGCTGGACACAAAGTGTCAATATGTGATGAAATCAGATGCAAAGAGACAACTTACAGGACAGCCATCGAGGGAGGGGGCGTGTATGTTCTCCATGGTTGCATACCAGTAGCCCATGGGCTTGAGGATCACATCTGGCATGGTCAAATATTCGATATTGTTCACCATGACACTGCAGACACGCGTATAGAGGACATGAGCCACACAACTTATGGAGTTGTGTGGCATAACATGAGTATGTATATGTCTCCCCTTTGAAATTTTATTTTCATGAGGGTGAGTTGAAAAAGTGATTGGTTGTCTTCAGTGAAGTATACTGATATGGATGTATTGGTGTGATATAAACGTAGAGATGAGGATGTGTCACATACTTGTGATCTTGTCGTAGGTATCCATATTAGGTGGGAGTGAAGTCGCTTGAGACTGTTCCATTGTGATGGAATATGGGATGGCAGAAATAATATTAGTGGATTTGCGACACGGCATATTGATGGAAAATAGAAACTTGGTGTGTGTGATACAAATGATAGTTGGTGTTGGGGGTGTGATGTATTGGTCGACTTGCGTGGTTGCTATACTCACTTGCCAGTTTAGATTATATAATGCTTCTATCTGGAACAATGATAGACATCGTCCGGTGGCAAAGACTGACAACATCGTATACAACGAGCTATCACATGTAATCTGAAGCGGATGCAAGACATAGATCAGTGTTACATGACACCTGATTCACTGAGATTAGATGATGTCTCGAATCTCAGTGATTTTAACAATACCACAGTGCTTAGCAGCTCTATGGAGTGATTGAGCAATGCTGACTATTTAGTAAGATCAAATGATAGTACTACTTGAGACAGGCTATACTGTTAGAATGATGCATTGTGTAACTGTCATTGTTGTTGAAAGTGTGATGCAACACTACGACAGTCGAGTCTTGCGATGTGATGCAATGGTAATGCACAAATAATGCATCATAGTGATGCATGCTGATGCATCACTTGCACTGAGCAATGTTGTGGTTATTGAGGAGGTTGTATGATCTGCATTACCTTTTTCGAAGGAAGCCACAGGATCGTCATCCTTTTGAAAACAGGACCATCAAATGGGTTCTTCTTAGTAGTGCAACTGATCAGCTTCACGAGAGAACATGTCAGATATACCTACATTACACAGGAATGCTCATATTGTTTAATGTTAAAACATTGATAGTCAGCACCATCACACTTCACAAGAAAACAGGAAGATGAGATGGCCTTCTTGGTGGATTTCAGATCAGCTTCGCAGAAGAATGTGCTCAAGTACACCTGCCTCGAAAAGGAAGACCATTTGCTTGGTTTAACTGTGTGTTGGTAGTCAGCATTACCAGCTTCGTGAGCAGGGGGTGCCTTGCCTTCACATCAAGCTTGCTGGCCAGCTTTGAGCCTCTGGCCAACTTTGAGCCTTCCGAATATTTTCTCTTTGCAGGCCAAGTTCATTCAACACTTGCAAAGAGAAAACGTGAGTGGAAGTGGAATGGAGCCAACAGCAAGCTTGATAGTTGAATGGGCCTGACTTGATGGGTCTAGGAATAGCTTCACAGGAGAACGTGCTCCAGTATCCCTACCTTCAAGTTGAACAGGAAATCCATTTGCTTGTCGGCATTGCTGTGTTCCTGAGTAGGTGAGCGGGTCAGTTGAATGGGCTTCCAATAAGCTTCATGGGAGAATGTGCCCAAGACTCACCTATCTTGAACAGGAAACCTGCTTTCTCACTCGATGGTATTGGTACATAGTTGGCATTCCTGTGGCTTTCAGGAAGGTGGGGTTTGTTGTACATGATGCATAATTCATGCATCACTAGTCATCCTTATGACGTCATGGTTCCATGAATGATCCTCAAGGACTACGATTTGTTCGACAATCCTTTCATTTGGGTGGAATGATGATGTATCACTCATATACCAATCGTGATGCATGCGTGATGAGTCCACCATATGAGCTCACGCAATCAGTTGAGCCAGGTGGGAAGACTCAGACATGATTATTTAGTACCCATTAAGATAAATAGTACCTTGAGCAGGAAACCTGCTTTCTTGCTCGATGGTATTGGTAGTTGGGGTTCCTGCTCCTTTCGGAAAGGTGGAATCTGTTGTGATGCATAATTCATGCATCACTAGTCACCCTGTATGACATTGCAGTTCCACTCAGAGATCCATCTATTTGGGCAGGACTCAGATGATGCATCACTCATACCAACTTGATTCTTGCATGTAATGCATACGTGATGGTCGTGCAATCAATTGGGCTGGGAGGGAAGATATTATTTACCTTGTGTAAGATCAATAGTGTAAGGTATAAGCTTTCTAGTAATATGATAAGAGATAGGTTTGCATGCAGGAGACTTTTGCCGTGAAGCGCTGTTACACAAAGCGTGTCAAAGGAGTACTCAATACTAAACAACACTCTTAGGTGATGCTCACATAGAGACTGACGTCCAAGAGGTTGTGTTTCGCAAGTGACAAAGATTTGACTAAGAATATGCTAGCAATAGCTAGCCTCGAAGAGACTAAGGTTGAACTGAGGGTTGAGACTTAATATATGCTTAGATTATATAGACCAAGAGTACCATACATAGTGAGAACTACCTAGTATTTATAGGTAAAGGGAATGCGCACAGACCAGTGTGATATGTGCCAAGAAAGGAAAGAGAAAGAATATAAAAGAACGTGATGGAACAACTGTGACATCATAGGAAGAATATTAAAGAACACGATGGAATAATGGATCACATGTCATTGTGAGAGAAATGACAGAGAAGGCAATAGTCCAACTAGAGAAGTATGAGAAGAATCACATTAGAACTCACGAGAAGGAGAAAGCTAATGTTAGAGACCAAGGTGTGTCTCCATATTCGTATGTAAGAGAAATAGGAAATGAGGAGAACACATGGATGAAGTAACAAAATTGTAACATTACCCCTGCAGTATAATTGAATCCCAGATTCGATGAAGAGACCCCTGTCAGAGAGAGAGTTATACAGAAAAGGTGGACAGTCCTCTGTAGATAGCCGTGGACTGGAAAGAGGATAGACGTTCAAATGGACAGTCGTCAACAATATGCCCAGGGGTAGAGCAAATTCTGCAGTTATGGTGGGGGCAGGAACATTTGGAATGTCCCCAGTTGTGACAATAGCCACATCAGAGAGTAAGATATTGACGGGTGGGGTGACCAGGGGTGGTAGTATGGCAATGGGGGCATGAGTATTCCAGGCAATCCTCTCGATAGTGACCTGTGCGATGACATTGAAAGCAAATGGTCTCGGGTGTCGCCAATGGAATGCGAATATGGTCAGGTCGGGGTAAAGTTTGGACAGGGGAGGATAAAATCCGATTGCTGTTAGAAAGGGTGATGATGTGCGGTTGGTCGGTGGGAATAGGGATGGTAGGTTCAAGGTCTATGTCCAAGTTTGAGTCAGGATTGGATTCAACGGCAGTGGAGGTGTCCGAAGGTGGAAGGGAAGAAAGTCTTTCTACAAGAGGAGGGGGTACAGGGATAGGAGAATGTTGGCGTGGAGCAGAAAGTAAGAACTGTTCTACACGTTCTAAGTAAGAATCACGCTGCTTCTGTGGCAAGGAAAGGTAAATGCGGCGAAATGTGGGATAAATAACGGCAGGAGGAAGTGTTTCAATGAAGGTAGCGAATTCGTGTTCATGAAGTATGGAAAGTATTTGGCTAGGAATGGCTTCCAAGGTGAAGCATACTGGAAGGTTGTTCGTTCCAGTGGACTGAAGTCGAAGTGCCTGGGCTATTCCATGGAACATATGGATGAGTTGGTGGGAAATGACATCATCACGATAGAGGGGATCATCTTCAAGTGCGAGCAGTAGATGAGGTGTGTCAATGATCCTGGTGTAAAGGAGGTGGGCTGCATGTGTGGGAAGGAACATGGGATATACGTGATGAGAGCGAAGGGGGGAGTTGGGAGTGGCCAGGAAAGAAGTTGCGTTGGCTGACGAGAGAAAAGACATTTTAGTAATGGTAGGGGCAGCCGTTGATGTGACAGAAATATTGGTGTTGAGCGGCATGTGTGGGGATGTCAAGGTTAGGATACTGTTTCTAAAGGCAGGCTTGGGTGAGGGCAGCTTGGACACGGGCAATAGTAATGAAAAGAGATGCAAGATCACCATTCATTCATTGTGAGATACTCACAAAGAGACCGTCGAGCAATGAAGAGGAGATGATCTGGGTTATAGATTATGTTATTGCTTATATTCATTCAGAATTGAAGCGGAGTGTCGGAGGTTGGATTCGGGTTCCCAGGTATTTTCGGTGGGGGAATATCCTTTCCATGCGGTCAGGTACTTCCTTCGGGCTTTTGTCCCCTTGTGGAAGAGTATGGCCTCAACCTCGTATTCTTCTTCGTTATCTATGATGTCAGGGGGTGGTGTAGGGAAAGAGGGTCCATGGGTCTCATTGGAGCGATAGGGAGTCAGGAGAGAGGCATGGAACACGTCGTGGATTTTCCAGGTTTTTGGGAGTTTTAGTTGATAAGTGAGAGGAGATAATACGCGAGTGATTTCAAATGGTCCCATTCTTTTGGGAGCAAGTTTCTGTGAGGGATAATGAAGGCAGAGATGAGTTGCTTCGAGCCAGACCTTATCTCCCGATTTCCAGGGGAAGAATCAGTGAGTCATCCTTGAGGTCATAATCTTTCTAGTAGATTTATGGGCTGTGAGGGCTTCCTTTCGCATTTTGTCTAGAGAGGAAAGTTGGTTTTTGAGGGCTGGAAGGAATTTTTTTCCCAAGGGAGGGTAGGATCGAGGTTCATATCCATAGAGGAGGGAGAATGGGGATTTCTTGGTGGAGTGATGCAGGGCAGAGTTATGATGGAATTCAGCTGCAAATAGGGATTGCGCCCAGGACAAAGGGTTGTTGGCACAGAAGATCCGAAGATAAGTCTCTAGCTCTTGATTGGTTCTTTCAGTTTGTCCATCCGTCTGTGGGTGATATGCTGTGGATAGTCATACATCGTATTTCAGGAAGCGGGCTGGTTCTCTTGCGAAGGCAGAGGCAAACTGGGGGCCGCAATCAGAGATTAGAGTGTCGTGGAGCCCAAAGTGCTTGAATACATTGTCAAAGAATATCTGTGCAATTCCAGCAGCATCAATGGTTTTGGAACATGGAGTAAGGATTACCCCCTTCATAAGGCCATGGTCTACTATGACCACAATAGAGTCAAAGGTAGTGGAGGGGGGAAGGTCAGTGATGAGGTTGATGGAGAGCTGCTTAAAGGGAAGAAGGTGGGAAGAGGGAATGGGGGCCAGGAGGGGTGTGGTGGGATGAGTGTTAACTTTGTTCTGTTGAAATACAGCACAGCCATCCACAAAGTGTTTGACAAAGGAAGTGAGACCAGGCCACCAGTAGTCTCATTCAAGAATTGTTTTCGTGCAGAAGATGCCCATGTGGCCAGAGAGGGGGGAGGAATGGATGGCATGAAGGAGGGCTGAGTGGGAAGCAGGTGGGACAAATATATGGCCTTTGAAATAAAGGTGACTGTTGTCGAAGATCCAATTGGCGAGGGAGGCATGAGAGAAGAGAGGAGAGCCCTCTTGAAGGGCAGAGAGGACATGGAGTACAAGAGGGTCAGAAGGGGTGAAGCGAGTAATAGAATCGGAAAGGGCAAGATTGAGGGCATTGATGACGAGTGGATCGGGTACAATGGAGGCATCCATGTTGTAGGAGGTGGTGTCAGTATAATCCTTCCGAGAGAGGGCATCGGTGGGTCCCATGTGTGTTCCTGGGATGACAACCCAGGCAATGTGGAAGTCTTGGAGGAAAAGTGCACAACGGGCTTGGCGTTGAGAGAGTTTGCAAGGGTCTTTAATGTAGGAGAGGTTCTTGTGGTTGGTGATGATGGAGACAGGAAAGGAAGTGCCTTGGAGGTAGTGTTTCCATTTGGTGAGGGCTAAGATGATGGTGAGGAGTTCTCGGTCATAAATGTCATAGTTTCATTCCACAAGGGAAAAGGTTTTGGAGAAATAGGCGCAAGGGTGGAGGTCACTGTTGACGTCTTTTTGCATGAGAACTGCTCCGGCGGCAAGAAAAGAGGCATCAGTCATGATATGGAAAGGGCAGGAAGTGTCAGGAATCATAAGGATGGGGGCGGTGGAAAAGGTTTGCTGAAGGGTATCAAAGGCACACTGTTGGATTGGGCTCCATACCCATGGTTGGTTCTTCTTAGTGAGGAATGTGAGGGGGATTATGAGGTTGGAGAAGTTGGGGATGAATTTTCGATAGAAATTGGCAAAGCTGAGGAAGGATCGTATACCTTTAACAGAAGTAGGCGGTTTCCATGTAGTGATAGCGGAGAGTTTAGCAGGATCCATCTGAATCCTTCCATTACTGATGATGATGCCAAGATATTCTATAGTAGGGGCGTCAAAGGAGCATTTGGACAGCTTTATGAAAAGTCCATGTTCTCGGAGTCATTGAAGGACATGGCATGTTCGTTCATGGTGAAGGGATAGGGTGCCAGCAGTATGCAGGCCTAGGTTATCCATGTAGATCTTTAGCCAACATTCTGCGATCATATCAGCGAAGATATGGTTCATAAATGCTTGGAAAGTCCCAGGTGCATTGCAATGGCCAAAGAACATAACAGTAGGTTTGAAGAGGCCTAGTGGTGTGATAAAGGCGGCTTTCCATTGGTCTTCTTCGCGAATGCGAATGTTGTTGTATCCCTAATGAATGTCAAACTTAATGAAGTAATTTGAGTCCTTCATGTCGTCGATGAGTTCTGAGATGAGAGGTAGGGGATAAGCATTGTGAATGGTATGGCTGTTGAGGTATCGGTAATCCTGGGAGGGACGTAGTGATCCATCCTTTTTTGGTACAAAGAAGAAAGAAGAGGCCTGGGGGGATTTGGAAAGGACAATGCGACCAGTTTTCAGGTGTTTGTCGATGAATTGGCGACAGGCTTCCTTCTCGGCAGGGTTGAGTGGGTAAACCTTGGCAACTTTGGGGGTAAAAGTGTCCTTGAGGTCGATGGTATGATCATAAGGGTGATGAGGTGGAAGTTTTGCATGAGTAGCTTCATCAAAGACATCAGCGAAGTCAGCACAAAAGTCTGGGAGGGTGACATCTTTGGGTTTTTCGGCCTAAGCAATTTCCGTGGCGATGGTGACCTTATCAATATTCTCAGTGGTATGAAAGGACCGTGATGTGGTGCACGGAGCGAAGTCAATGGTAAATGCTCGCCAGTTGATGGTCGGGTTCCATTTCTTAAGCCAAGGCATGCCGAGAATGATTTGTGGATGAGAGAGGCGTACAATCATGAAAGTGATCTTGTCGGACAGGTAACCAGTGGAGAATGATATCTGAGTAGTCCATCGGATGGTTCCCTTTGTGTTAGGGATTCCATCCACATTGTAGGCAATGACAGGGTTGGGCATCTGGGAGAGTTTGAAGATTCCGAGGGGTAGAAGTCGAGGGTCAATGAAATTTCTGGTGGCTCCAGAATCAACTAAGGTGGTGGTGTCAATGGTTTGTTTGATCCCATGTAAAAAAACAGGAAGTCATATTGTTCGATTGTTTCCAGGTGCTACTAATACATGGTTCAAGTCCAGGGAAGAAAACGTTGAGGTAGCTTCCCTTCTCAAAAATCGCGTGCTTTCTGTACTCCATATGGTAGGGTTTCCAGCTCGGCTAGGTCTCCAGGTGTCTCCTCATAGCACATTTTAAGGATGGAGATGATGTCATTCTTGCTTTTTCCAGAGGTCTTTAGCAAGTTGACGTATTCATCGAGTTTTGAGTGATGGGTGTCAGGGAGTGGGGTTGTGATCTCGGTGGTGTTTACTTTCTGATTGTTGGGGCGATGGCTGGAAGTGGTGAAGGTGGTACAATTGTTGGCATAATGTCCTTTCTTTCAACAGCAAAGACAAAGTCCTTCGTGGAAACAGCGAGCTCACTCTGTCGGAGTTATCTTGGATATGGTGATGTTGTCCACATCCATGGCATTTGGGTCTTTCTGGGGGCAAGGTGTGAAGAAGTTCTGGGGTCATCCTCCTCTGAGGGCTAGGATACACATCTTCTGGGCGTGGAAGGTCTTTGCTTGTTCGATCCATTCCTTGATTGTGATGGGGATGGGTGTCATGGAGAGGATCATGGTGGCGATCCATTGGTCGATTCTGAGGGAGAATTGGTCGATGAGGATTATGTTGTCTGTGATTCCTGCCTTGTAGGCGAGGTTTTGGAAGTCAGTGATATTGCTGAAATCCGTTGTCATGAGTCCCATCAGGTCGTTTGAGGGATTTCTGGACTAGCTTAGATAAGTCTAGTCGAGTGGTGGCTTTCGTGTTGAAGGGATAAAACGTGGTTTCAAAGTTTGCTGCGAACTTTTCAAAGGTTTTCTCAGTGTTGGGGATTGTGGCGTTAGCGAGATTATCATACCACATCTTAGCGAAGTTGGCTCCTTGTCCTTTGCTCATCTTGTTCAGGGTAGTGGTAACTTTTCCTTCATCGGAGGAATAGAGACTGGCATTCAGGGAGAAGTAAGCTTTCATAGCTTTAATCCATCGGGAAGCGTCTGTGGATTTTTTGGAGAAGTCGGCAGGGAGGTCTGCTTTGAGCTCAGTGGCTTTTGATAACATCTTTGGGGGAGTACTGGGTGTTCCTGATGGAGGTGCGGGGGTTACAGGTGCAATGGCTAAGGGTCTGGAGTTTGCTAGGGGAGCAGCGATGGGTCTAGGGTTTGCTGGGGTGTTTCCTTGTGGGGGTGAGTCAATTTCAATGTCTGACTCCTCTGGGTTGAGGGAGAATAGTCCCTTTTTGAAACTCGTGGTGATGATGGATAGGTCCTTCACCTGGAGAGGTGGGACCAAGATTACTCTTGGTCTTTTGTTAAGTGAAGCATATCAAAGGAGTACTCGATACTAAATAACACTCTTAGGCGATGCTCATGTAGAGACCGATGTCCAAGAGGTTGTGTTTCGCAAGTGACAAAGATTTGACTAAGAATATGCTAGCAATAGCTAGCCTCGAAGAGACTAAGGTTGAACTGAGGGTTGAGACTTAATATATGCTTAGATTATATAGATCAAGAGTACCATACATAGTGAGAACTACCTAGTATTTATAGGTAAAGGGAATGTGCACGGACCAGTGTGATATGTGCCAAGAAAGGAAAGAGAAAGAATATAAAAGAACGTGATGGAACAACTGTGACATCATAGGAAGAATATTAGAGAACACAATGGAATAATGGATCACATGTCATTGTGAGAGAAATGACAGAGAAGGCGATAGTCCAACTAGAGAAGTATGAGAAGAATCACATTAGAACTGACGAGAAGAAGAAAGCTAATGTTAGAGACCAAGGTGTGTCTCCATGTTCGTGTGTAAGAGAAATAGGAAATGAGGAGAACACGTGGATGAAGTAACAAAATTGTAACAAGCGCATAGCATAAACTTGAATATTGCTATGTCCCAGTCTCATGCATTCTTGCTCAATTCTGACCACAGTCTACAGCAAAGCCAATGTTCAATCATGTTTTAGATACGGCCTGAGGCACATTTGACCAAGATACAAGACTACTGTAGCATATACGAACTGGAAAGAAAGGCTGGAGTCATGGCTGCAAGCCACTGGCACATGCTTCAGGTTCATTTTGACTTTTGTTTCCTTCCTAGAAAAGTCAGTTGCTGACACTGCAAGGCAACTGAGATACATACTTGACCACCCTGCCTTGAACTTCTTTGCCAACTCTCTTTCCTTTGCAGCTGGCTGGCTTCTGTTGACGTGCGCCTTCATCACATACACCTGGTTCGACGAAACTTGCTCAATTGGCACCAATGGCATTGGCTATCTTGTTGCACATGGACTTCTTTGGAATTCACTTGGATGCATAAGGTCCTGTTGAATCCACAGCATCACAAGGGTTAGAGTGAGTGTTAGTAGGATGTGATGTCTGAGCAGTATAGTTCTGTGAGGCCATTTTTCTGGGTGTGACTGAGGGAAATGGTGCTTTTGATGTGTCTGGCTTTCAAGAGGGCTGTTTGTTGGGGGCAACTGGTTTCAAAGGGGCTGTTTTTGGAAGCGAAGTGATCACCTTGCCCTTTTCAGTGAATGTAACCGGATGTGGCAGTAGTACTGTCTGGGCTGATGCAGTGCCAGGTACAGAAGTCTTCCGTTAAATCACCCTGGGATGTGATCTGGGCTTGGTGGCTAAGAAGATCCATGGACCAGAGGATGGAGTTGAGTGGTGCATTACCAGCCCATATCTTTGAACAAATTGGTACAATCGAAAAACATAAACTGAATTCAGACTTTACCTGCAACCAGCCATGTCCATCAATGATGCATCAAGGTCAAGCAGAGCATCACTCATACCATATGTAAACTCATTGGTCTACAAAGTCTGAGTCTGTTTAGCATATATAATATGATAAGGTGAGGTTTGGTCCACTTACTGTCATCTCTTCCTTGCCCAGTTCATTCGCCTCATCCAAGTCTCCTGCTATGTCGGTCTCTTCCTTCTTGGCATTGGCCTCGACATCAACATCACTCTCAGGAGCTGAAGAGTTCTCTAATTCCGATTCCCCATTGACAAAGGTCCCTGTTTGCATCAATGGATTCCATTCATCAGCAGCTGTGACGGAGACGTGATGTGAGTATGCCAATGCTAGGTATGTCCAACAATAATCCACTCACGGAAGAGTTTCAGCGTAATCATGAAATGCTGATAGCATGGCATTATTTTCTTGCAGATAGAGATGGGCAAACATGTTACCCTGTGGGGTCACGTCTGAATGGCAGCTGAGTTATTGACAATCAATTATGATGCCGCAAAGGCATCAGATAAGTAATAACTCACGAGATAGACATTATTTCCCAATTTTTGATGGATCTGGCCCCGTGCAGACAAAGGATACTGCAAAGCCACAGCAGTGTCTGATCAGCTCTCCAATATGCGCCAATGCAAATGGGAGTTCGTCAATCGCTCCATAGTAGGAATTTCACAATATATCGAGAAACTCACTGTTTTATGGCGATTGGATCCTGGGTCTCACCATCCACATCCTTTTGTTTCTTCTTCTGTAGATTATACATGGTCTTGATTCTATTCTTTATGTCATCCTTTGCTGCTTCTGGGAGCTCCTTTGAGAACTTGTGAGCAGTGGTTAAGACTCCCCTGTGAGATGAGAGCTTGCCAACATCTTGCTCAGCTTTGATACATGGCTTAATATGGTTGTTGTAATACTCTTGTGATTAGGTTTCCAACTTGCTGAGGGTGTGGAATGGCTTCGCATTTAATGTGATCTCAAATGCTGACATCTTTTTTGTCCGGATGCAAGACCTGCACGAACTGTGTGCAAGCCAACAAAGCCATGTTCATAATTGCTATCAGGGGTGAATCAGCGACTGTGTGTTGCCAATCTTCAAATTGATATTTTTTCAATTCTCAATAGCTTTTCCTAAGAACACTTCCTGCTCTGTTGTGAGTGGTCCCTCGACACCTACCAACCATGCAGCACACTCTGGCCACTTCACAAACCAGGCTGCATCAAATTTAGGCCAGAACTGGTGATAATTTTTCGCCTCCATGTGGGAAAGATATTCAGTCATATAGGACTGTAAGAAATTGGCTTGTTTCTGTGTTGTCCAACCAACCAGTGCCATATTAGTACTTGTTAATATGGGTGATAAAAATCGTTCAGACATTGATCACATGCATATTATAAATTCAAGGACCACCACCGTCGCCTCGCCCCAGTCACACCTAGAGCTGCGGAACCCGATGTCCAATGCCAAATGACAAAGCTAGGGTGGGTTGTCATGCTCTCTGAAAGAGTGATAGATAAGCCTATTCAATCCATACGAATTTTGTTCCCAGAATTCAGAAGATAAGGCAGGTATGCAAGATACTTATCTTGGATGTCAGCCAAAAGCTTGAAGGAAAATCTTGAGCTGAATTCGAATAACAAGCTGCAATCAAGTCATTTTAGGAAGCCATATGCCAGAAAGAACTACCTTGATCATCATGTGTCACAACAGTCATACTGCATGGCATTGACATTTCTCCCCAAAGTTCATATGTTCGAGTTGGTGCGAGCCGACCCAATATCCCACAGGTTATTGAATTGACTGCTATGATCTTGAAGAACTTAAAACACATCACCAAAGGAGCATTGGACCCTTGGATATGATGGAAACAATGGTATACTATGTGATTAATATAAATATGCAATGTGCCTTGAGAAATACTGTTGTTTGTGGGACTATTGAAGCTACAAGGTATAACTGTGCATCGGAGCAATGGGATGTCATCCTTGCACTTGGTGCATGTTTATGCATCTGACACTGCGATACAAATTATCCAATGACTTCAGTATATAAAAATGTTCCTAATACGCCCCACATCCGGAACCTACCACTGAACCTGTTTACAACCAACTGAATCTTGCTAGATCAACGAAATACAGAGTAAATCTCATAAAAATATCACATGAAAGCACGTGAGTTACCTCAATGATTGAATCTAATCCGGTATTTGCTAACGGTCATCCAGACTCCCACCTAGGTGGACATTTCATGGCTGGACCAGAGAGACCAAGGCTTTATCACATCCATGCTGACCAGCTGCATGCCAAACGGGTGCATAGCAAGAAGTACTATGCAAAGTGACACAGAATCAACTCGTTTTCCCTGCTTCTCTGACCACTATCATTTACTAGGCATCGTAAGCGGCAACTAAGCACATTAGCGAAAGAAATAAAGAGAGATATCAAGAGCAACAGAACCAGTATGTCTCCACACATTCAGTTATCAAACAAGCACAACCTAACTCCAGTGGATATGTCAAGCATGAAGCATAGTGAACTTGACACCCACCTGGGCCCTAGTGTCCCTCAGTTGACTCTCATGCACACCAACTCACGCACTCACACATTGACCAAGTGGTGAGTATGTTGGCCATGTCGTTATGCTTGCTGAATCATAAGAATATCCATTAGCATCACACTGAATAGTGTGCAAGCTATTGAGGCAGCACTTGTGACCCTCACCAAGAATTTGCTGACCACCTTCCTAGACTTGATATTTGACAACCTCATGCGTTCCCAGTCATTCTTGGGAGGCCAACAGCATCTTAATCACACGCTTCAACAGGCAGAAAAACTACACGATCACATCTATGTAATTCATGCCAAGGTAGTACTTCAGATGCATGGTGCTGGTATCGAATTACAGCATGTGCAGGCTACGTTACAGTGTATCCAATGTCGTTTGTGCAATGGAGGATATTTTACTGCATTTAGATGACTCTGTGGATATGCGATGCTATGGGCAGTTGGCATACCAATTGCATCCTGATGTTGTTCCTATTTGTAGCTAATGGACTATGTATTGGTGGTAAACCTTCTTGTGAGCATTACAGTAATAAATGATTCCTACCACATGTCATTTTGTGGTTAAATGCAGGATTTTCAACTTCCATTATGCTTTAATGCTCAATATTATATGACACACTTTCCCAAGGAAGCCAACGATTGTGTACCATTGGTGGGGATGTCATCGACAAATACCAGTGCTTAGCAGCTCTACAGAGTGATTGAGCAATGCTGACTATTCAGTAAGACCAAACAATAGTACTACTTGAGACTGGTCGCTATGGTTCAGTGTGTGCAGTTGTGTTCCATCCCGATGGAAAGCATCTTTTAATTTTAGGCTAGGCAAGACTAACGATAACATTTGACAATGGCAACTTGCAGAGGGGCAACTTAAAGCAAACGTAAATGATGTTGCGTGCCATCAGTATGTCAAGGGATAACCAGTGGATAGTTTTGCAATGGGACTTATTGGCAGGGGGCAAGTGTATGGTATGGAGAGATACAAGGAATGTCATCAAGATAAATGCAGTCGACATCTCTCCAGAGATCTGTTTGCCACTGGGACTCGTGCCAGGGAAGTGAGCATTTGGAGGATCACAACTGGGCAAAGACTCGTCAGTCCAGTCAAACATATGTATAACATTTATATGAATTGTGAATGCCAGTGGAATTCCTTGAGTGGCAACCATATCTCCAGATTTGCCACTGCAGGCTTCCACTACTACACAAGGATCCACATCTTTGACAGTCACACTGGTGATGAACTTGTCACCATCGAGATTGACCTATCTACATGGGCCATGAGCACACCCCTTGCATCAAGCGATGCTCAGCAAATTTTTGCTACATGCCATGACAAGAACATCAAGGGGTTTCACACCTCCACTGCCAGGACTCAACTTGCCAAATCACAAATCATGCATGGCAGCAATAACAATGTTCCCTCCATCGCCCTAGCTGCCAACAACGAATTCATTATTGCATTTGCAGGCCATTCCATCTTGTTCCTGGACACATCGACATTGGCTTGCATTGGGTCTGTCAGGATAATGAACAGATACAGTCAGTCGCCATGTCACTAGACTGTAGCTGTCTTGTGACTGGACAATATCAATATGATGGGAAAATCGTCCTTCGTGATCTTGGTGAGATTCTCCCAGATATGTATAGTCCATTTAATGTAAGTATTTGTAACACACATTGAATGAGCCCTATTTTATTTTCATCTCTTATATTAACAAACTATTCAGGTAGCTGCTCCTGAAGAACTACAACAAGATGAGCAGCCTTTGATATTGAGCAACCACGATGGCAATGCATCCAGCTCCAACCCAGTAGGATTCTGTCATTCTGTCACAAAAATAGTTGTGCTGACTTACTTATTGTTTATGCATAACAGCAAGTTCTTGGGGAATTCAGTCAACTTGATTCCGAGGGACAAAGCAGAGATGACAATAATTTCCTTGAGCTATCAGTTCGTTTGTTTTCCCCTTGAACCAAGTTCTCATGATAGCATAGCCTGAGGTGTCATCAAGCATACCCGGTCAGTTCGACCACTATGACGATGTGGGTGATCACTTTATTCTCCTCTTGCTTCTGTGTTGACACTTCTGGAGTCACTGTCCATGACATCCTCTGCTGATGCCCAGGAGAATGAGGGCCACTGGTTGGTTCATCTCATCCCATGCCACAATCATTGGGATTTCCCATTAGTGACCACCCCTCTGGAGTTAGGACCCGCATGCACAGGAAAATCTTGACACTTTCGACTCACCTCAGGGCTGTTCTATGTTCAAAAGGTAGCTACAGAGGAAGAGCAATGGGGGCCCCACTTCACCAAAGCCTGTCTGACCCTCTAGAAAGTCGCATGAGCCTACCGGTCCTCGATCCCCTTCCCACTTCCAGCAGGAGTCAATGCCACAAACAAGGAGCCTTCGTGGATAGTTCAGGTTAACTTACGCCAGTGAGTACTGTTCCTTGATAAACAATTGGATGCAGTGTGCTAACATATTGCTCCAGCGAGTGGCCGCAAAATCGCAGGGGAGATGAAAGGTTTGTTATTGTATCTTGAGTTTGGATATAGGGACTTGTCACAGCATAAGTTGTCTGCCAAGAGTGCTGTTCACAAGCATCTGAACGAAGATACTTCCCATAGCAGACAAGGTTCTGGAGGTGCAAACAAAGCCAGCCCTGTGTGTGTGTTTTTTTTTGGATGGTGGTGGTAGAACTTGTCGCTACAGGTCACATTCCGTTAGGTGCAACAAGAGCATAATCCATCTCAACCCTCAGCCAGGGGGGTCCACGTAATGGTGCGCATTATGTCCTTCAGCTTATATTCCTACACTCACAATGCTACTTCAGCAAAGATCAGATTATGTTCTTCTTTCAATCAGGCTACCCTTGTGGATGGTCTGTTGTAGCTTAGGTACAGAAGGTGGGACACATGGATCCAGGTGATCGATGTGATGCAGGTATATACCATGCTGATAGCTGATGCATGATCAAGCTCAGCCGGACATTCACCCATCTGCCATTGAATGAATCTACATATATACAGGAGTTGGGATCAGGCATGGTTGATTAGGGCTGTTGCAAACCTATGGCAAATATCAATGAAGACGAGAATGTGCGTTGGAATGAGTATGTAAGTCATTGACAGCTTTTGGTAAGTGCCATGTTTGATTTCTTGTACAGAAATCACAGTAGACTCCTGGTAACAGACATGGGTTTACATCTCATCCAAACATATGAGGGCTGCTATTGTCACAGCCAAAACAGTACTAAGCATGAGAAGAGTACATGATATATATATTCTTGCTGTATGGAGACCACCAGACTTGCCTGGTCCATTTCAAATAAGTCTTTGTTCATCTTGGCCCAGCTCTGTACATTGTCACAATTGAGTACAACTGAGATGAGTGCTCAAAGAATGGGCCATACTTCACTTGATGGATCCTTGCAATCGCCACGAAATACAGATTGTCAAAGCTATCAATGGGATGCGTGTCTTTGGTGAATTTGACACCAGGGACTGCATTGACGGGTATTGTTATGAATCTAAACAGACTCCACAAGACTCGGTGCTATCTCGCAGTGTACACGGCTACTGGCTCAAGATGGTAGTGATGAGGTGATGGGTCTCGTCCATTCAAAAGCAGTCTACGACGACCAATGGCTGAAGCAATGACTATAGCCGGTGAACAAGTGGATTCGACTGGGGTATTAGTTGTTAAACTACCTAGCTTTTATATGTTACAGGATGGCACACAGACCAGGTAGTGCGTGTGACTATCTACTATAATGAGATATATGAGAGAAGTGTCTGTGAGAGAGTGAAGACGGAAATGAATGTGGGAATTAGATAAGGTGTACAATAAGCAGAGATTAATAACATGTGTTGTGTCACGTGACTGATTACATAAGAGTTCTCATGATCATGTGTTGTGGTCATGTGATTTTATAAGTAAAGAATAATGAAGTGTAAAAGTTTTGAAAATATTCATATTATAACAGGTATGGTCATCTGATTTGGCAGGCAAAAGGCATTACCTGGAGCTGATTGGAGCGGTACCATGGGAAAAGCATGCCTTGGAGTTGCCCACTCCTGAATATGTAGGAGAGGAAGCTGTAATTATCTAACCCACATACACCATGGCTTCCAGCCAGCTCAAGCTTGTACATGCCTTGCAGCCGACAGCAGATGCAAATGATGAGGGTGCGTTTGCACGGTGGATGAAGGTGGACAATGCGGAGGAGCGTGATGGCACAGAGGAAGAGGGAAAAGGTGGTTTCATGGCCGGTGCCATAGTCGAGACAGCACAAGTTATCAAATGATTTGAGAAGGTAGGACTTGAGGAAGTGGATGGCAGAAGCATAGATGGGGCCGAGGAATGTGCGTAGAAGATGGTTAGATTCCTGTGAGGTGGGAGGTGAGTGACCTTTGCGGTGTGCATCAAATTGGGTGGTACTTGCCTTAAAGAGGTGGTTGCCCAGTAATCTCTAAAAGTTTGGTTCCTGAAGCACGGGATGGCTGTTCTGGGTTTGGGAGGTGGCGACCTGTCAATCCACTTGTCTAATGTGTCGACAACTATGAGGAGTTTGGCAATGGCCTAGTAGGCATGTGTATTGACCAGATGATTCACAGTTGAGGGAGTATGTCTGTTCCTACCTGGCTGCAACCCTTGACTGCTATATCTGAATTGGATATGCATGGTATGGTAAATTCCACGACAAATTTGTTTAGTAGGAACAGTTGATAGTCATGACACCCTATCGTGTACTTCCAATGAGAATGAGCAATATCTTTCTCATAATGGATTTTCTGCTTGGGTGGCCTGGCAGTGGCAGCCAGATGTGGTGATGTGACCCAACCAATGAGCAATTTGCAGGGTCCATCAGTTAGAGCACCAGACTGGGAATGGAGCTCAAGGAGAAGATATTCAGTGACTCTGGCAAAAATGATATTCTCTTTTGCCTGCCACCACCACATGCAGACTCTGTTCTGTACCCTTATTTCAATACCATGGACTTTCTGGCATCGCCAGGCTATCAATTGCAAGGATGGCTCTGATGATACATTGGATGAAGAGGGGTATCCACCAAGAAAGATGAAAGTCGAGGAACGAGCAAAAATAGTTAGTCCACTGGAAGCAATGAGATCGACACATAAAGAGGCTATTGGAAAGGCAAGCTTATGACTGAAGTAGCATAACTGGCAATGTTGCCTGTGAACTCCATGCAAGCAAGAGCGCCGTACTTACATGGTTTGGAGGAGAGATTTCACTCTGGTATATTGGAACAATAGTGCTAGCAATCGCGGAAGGTAAGCACACTTGCAAAGTGAAAGAATTTTGTGAAGGTCACTTACAATAATAGGACAACACAAAAGCCCCTGATAATGTGACCAATGATCAAGACATAGAAGCTGGTGGTGAATGTCTGAATAGCACCTCCGATGGTGAAGACAAGGGCATCAATGGAGAGTGTTCCTTTTCATCCCCAGCAGCAATGGATGTGACTTGCAGGGATGAGGAGGGAAAGGTGGCAGAGGGAATAGACGTACCTAAAGTGCTGAGCTCCAAGACAGCAGCCATTGTTCCAACTTCTAGAAGACCTGGCAAGTTGAAAATTTGTCTAAAATAAGATCCAGTAATGATACCAGACATGACACTAGTTGGGGTGGATAAGCACACAAAGCATAGAGACAAGGGAGGGAAAAGAGTCCCCTTAATCATAGCCAAACTAGAAAGATAGAGCAGTGAATTCAAGAGGAAGGATGAGTTGAGAAGGAGATGCGCGAGAAGAACACCGAGAGTAGCGAAAATGGAGATGGCATAGAGCAAAGGCTAGCCAACAAGCCTATTCTGTGAGGAAGGAGGGTCTGGCATGGTTGTATTTGTTGTGAGATGGAAGGTGAAAGGAGACAAACATCGTAGGAATGATCAAGCTGGTGTAACATGAACTTGTCAAGTTGCCCAAAACGACCGAATCCATGGCCATTTGCCCAGCATGCCACATGTCCACACACGTGACCAATTGTACATATGATTTTTCCCCAGAGGGTGTTTGCTATGAGGCGTGCACTACAGCATCGTCATCCCACCATTCTCACTCAGCATCTCCAGCTCAATATTCCCACTTACTGTACTATGCCATGCACAAGACAAATGGCTAAAAAATCCAGTGGGGGATCGGCAAAACATAGAAAAATTCTGGAAGAAGATGTGAACAGTGCTCGAAAACGTACCCATGTTCAAGATCCCACCTCTCCAACTATAAGTGTTTCATTCACTATTTTATTAGGCTATTCTAACCATTTCCACACCTAGTTTTGCTCGCTCTGTCAGGATGGAGAACTCATCTTCCCTTGTAATGCTTGCTGTCATGCTGTATGCTCACAATATATCGATTTACCTGAAAACTTTCGCAAAACCGTCCAGGCTGATGACGTGATGTTCACGTGTATATCTTGCCATTTCAAAGTCAAGCTGGCCACCAACGATGCTGGCCCTTATCTGGTGAGTCCATTGATACTTTCCACACCTGCATTGCTAAGTTCGTCTTTTAGGGTTTTACCCACAATGGTCAGCCTGTGCTCCCATCGTTCCTCAAGATCAAGGAAAACTTGGAGCTGGGAACAGTTGTCAAAATTCTTTGTCCATCGACACTCTTGTTGGACATTCATTTGGCAAATATTGACAGTCGGGCTCACATGTCGATGATACATTTCACACTCTGGGATTACTTCCCGTTTGGTAAATTGTTTACTCTCGCTATCCCTTTTGACTTGGGAACAGATGAAGCTATTGCTAGCTGGCTGGCCCAAGTTGCTCACCTCCTCAAGCCACTCACTTATGCTTATGACCATGTTGTGGTCCTCATTACCAACCACATGGACCATGATACCGGCAATCTATTCCTCGGAACTGACAGTGTGGATGATGTTCAAGCAGCTGAAGTTGACCAGGTAGTAAAAGTTAAATCTATGAAACTGGATTTACATGGCGCTGACAATATTGGAATAGTTTCTAAGAGTCTTGCTGATGCCATTCGCATCCTTACTAGAGGGCTCCATGGTATATTTCTTGACTTGTGGCTCCATCATCAACAAAACCGATTCCTTCATCCAGTTGAAGCATAGTATTGTATAGTAAGTACATCCTAATTGTAGTTTATGTTGTACTGATGGTTGTTTATCAGCTTCAAGATCAAGCATGCCCTCGCATTCGATGCACCCCGCTTGCAAGCTATGCTCACTTCTGAGCTACTTGTGTGACTCACCAAGCGTATCACCATCCATGCCCTCGATTTTACCAAACTCCTGGAGACCATTTTGCCAGATGTAGAGGAACTTGGCCGGCACACCTCCATCCTCCATTTTGTTGATGGTAAGGTCATCCGCTATACCTGGGCACACAAAACAATACAATCGTGGGGCAAGTGACTTTTGCTGCAATGCCCACAATGTGGCATCCTTCAAGCCTGGGAAGGGGTAAGTCTAGAAAATGGTGACTACTTCTATGAGTGCAAAAACAAGTGGTGTGGGCATGATCAGGAGGATAGGATAGGAGAATGACACTCCTTTGCAGTGGCATGTCCGCACAATTGTATTCTACTTCATAACAAGCGGCAGTCTCCTACTGCCTGGATAAAGTGAGTAGTAGTGTGATTACCTTTGATCAGTATTGTATTTTCTTTTTGGTCACTGTCTTAGAAAAAGACATACTCAAAGCTGCAAGATAGCTGGGTGTTTACTGGAGAGCTACGACATAAAAAAGAGTAATATCTCTATGCTGACACATTTGTCGTTCTCGATGGCCATCTTTATGAGAGTACTTTTTGTCCACGCCATACTTGGGTCCTCGAAAATCCCACTGACTGCCAAAAATGCCAGTGTGGATGAAACGACCATCGCTGCTGTTGATGACAGACTGGAACCAGCTGGAACAGTGCTTGCCACAAGCAAATCCGCAGGAACAGGCAATGACTCAGGACCATTTAACTCAGGGTGAAAGTGGTAGTTCAAAACTCCCTGGCAGTGAAACAGGCCATATCATTTCCAGCATGCAGACAGGGGCATGAAAGGGAGGGGTAATGATGCACGTAGTATCCAGCTTTCATGCAAGCCTCCCATCCTAGTGGGGTTGTGTTGATGTCGAGATGCTGTGAGTAAAGACCTGGTGTGGGTACTTGTGTTGTGGAGAATCTGCAATGACATGCCCAGGATTGTGATTCATTCATGTTGGCAGGTGTCCTTGGTGCACATGCAATCAAAATGTCATGTTCGATCACAGTGGGAAAGACGCCAAACAGGGAATAGTCAATGGCCCTGTTCATCTTGCAAGTCATGTGAACGACATTGATGGGATGGTAGAGCTCAGCAAACAGAAGCCACTTACCTGTAGGGCTATGAACATGGATATGAGTAGTACATAATTCACAGAAACACTGAGGGGGTGAGAGCTGCCACATACTTGATACGGCCTGGCGTGTGCACGAAATGGACCAGTGTTCATCCAAACATGGCCAAGTTGAACTCACAAGATAACCTGGGCACTAACTGGGAACCTACATGTGTTCCAAAGAGGTACCAAAAGGCACTGGTAGACACACCTGAGATTTGTATACATGGGAATGGAAAAAAGTGGCAGCCACGGATATGTTATGGTGACTCAGCTGGAGGCTTTCAAATCAGGAAAACTATATGCTGACCTGCATAGGATATGTCTCTTCTTTTCTCCTGACAGGCGACAATGCCATGTATAATTGCCTATGTGTGAAGGATTTGGCACAAAAGTCGAGTATGGTGCAAGAGAGGGTAAGTCCTCGGCGACCATTGAACATGGTGGTGTATGCGGGGCAAAGGAGAGCTGTTATCAGGAGATAGTCCGGTCAAAGCCAGGAGGAGTGAATTGGAAGGTAGTCTCGGACAGTTTGCAGGTTCTGTTGTTTGGATTGGGCAAAATTGAAGTTGGACATCGGTCTACTGATTTGAGTGAGGTAATGACTTGGAGCGATGTTGTGTGAAGTGAGTTGAAAACCGCATCATCACCTGCTCGCACGATGTGGTTGAGAATCACTCAAGACTCATGGGGTGGCAAACTAGATGAGTGCATTCATAACATAGCATCTGGCTGTAATTAGAAATGCTCACACATCATCGACATCCTCAGTCAAGGCCAGTTATTATGCATGCCTGAGATGAGGATGGAGGCAGTAGTCAAGTTGGGTTTCAATTGTGATTCCAATGGCCTCGACTTGCCCTGCTTCAAGTACCGAACTATTCATAGGGTGATGGTATATTGTCCAAGCTCTTTCTGTTTCTCACTCAGCATATTCACTTGTGAACATGTTTGGGCAGCTGGGGGAATCATCCTATCAGTTGTACGGCATGTTTTTGGATGAGATGAGGGAGTTGTAGGTCCTGGATTGCATCAAAGGTAGTATTTAGAGATACCATACAGCAAAATCACTCAAAGGGTACACATAAACCGTCAGTTTGGTGCTGTGATGGATATCAGTTCGACAAATGAGGTGTGATCACAGTAGATCAGGGTATTCTTTTCGGGCCGACTTTATATGCACCTTGTGATAGGGCCTTGTCACCTTCACTCTCGGTGCCAGAAAAATCGAGTACATCATGCCTCCAAAGGGTGGTATCAGTGGTGAGGAGGGAGAAAAGAAGAAAGTAAGAGGCAATTTTCCCAGATCTGCGGGACCAACACCACCCACTCCAGCTTCTGGTGAAGACTCGTGAGCAATGACAGCTCTGCTTTATCGTGGCGAATCCCTGTGAAATATAATTATTCTGAGGAAAGTTTTCACTATCAAGCTTGAGCAAGTGGTAAAAACATAAATATGAACCTAAATATCTAGTTCCCCCTATGGCAGGCCATTTATACTCCAATCCCTCTTGTAGTGTTTGTGGTTATAAGTATGAATAGCTTCACAAAATTTGCACCATTCATCAGACCACCTCTTCCTTGCATCTCCAAGTATTTTCTCAGTGTGACCCTGCAAATCTTTGAAGTTTTGATCAGCTTTCAAATCTAACTGATGAACAACCAGCTGGTGGTTGCCATCAGTCCATTCTTCCACAGCTTGAATAATCTAAGAGAGTAGTGTGATTAGAAGAACTAGCTGAGTGAAAGTAAACCACTAACCAGAGTAACAGCTTTTGCCACATCAACCACCGGATAACCTCCTGGAGGAGTTTGGTCATGCTGTCTTGGACCTCCCTCACCAAATAGATATGCATGCAGTACTTGTATGAGGGCAGCATCTCCAAACGTTCCGCCAGATTGTGTAGGCTGGATGAGTAAATAGGATCACCATGTATCCTGAGCAAAATGGGATAAACTCACTAATCTGAAGTAGGGACAATCCAGCAAGATCTTTTAGGCTCTAATGACTGCTGGAGGTCCAGTATCACGGGATAAAATACCATATTCAGAGAGCACTAGCCATCGAGCAGTGCTTAGGGCATGCCTGGCATGCTTTTCCTGGGGTAAAAAGTAGGCATCTTCGAGGAAAGGCCTCCAGTGCTCATCTGGGGGCCAAAGTCCAAAGACAATGTGCAGGAGCTGGCTTATCACACCTAATTTCCTTGCTTTTGTTAGATCAATTCCCAAAGATCACGGAATATTGCCTATAAGTTGCCTGTAGTGCTGCTGGCCTGTGTAGAATTGGTGTTGGCCCTGCTGGTCCACCAAAGAATCCTCCTGTGCTCCAGGATCACAAAGACCTGGGAAATATTGGCGAAAGAAGGCAGTATAGAGTTGATGCAAAAAGGCAATGGAGATATTGACATTCAAGTTCTTGGTGTGGTATTGCACCATCCATGTAATCTTGTCCCTGCTCCATGAATAAGCACCAATGATCCATGGAATTGTACAGCAAAAAATATAGGTATCCTGGCGACTGACTTGCGTCCTGGATTGTCATACCTATATGTTTGAGGAGGTATTCGGCCATCCTTACTGCAAACATAATCTCTCCCCTCTCCTCTTTGGCAAGTGCAGAAGTGTCCTTTGTCGTGCACTTGGTGTCATCGAGAATGATAAGAATTAGATTTAAAAGACTATGTTTACCAATGGTCCCTATGATTGGCATTGGTCAGTTGGAAACGTACAATAGATCTGATGCTTACTTTTTTCTGATCAGTACCATAGGATGATGAGCATCTGGCCCAAGGTACAGAGGAACCCTGGGAGGTTGTTATTGGTAAGGGAATCTTTGTCATTGAGAAAACTGACGGAAAGTGTGGCGCATGTGAGATGCATTGTTTCATAGTGATAACAGTACCCTCCACTGAAAATGAAGGGTACTGGGGTATATATGCAATTTATAGGGCATATTCATCAATAGTGGAATAAGGTCAACTTTTTTTTTAATAGATTATATATATGGCTAGACACTCCATTTCAAGGGAATTCCAACCGTCCAACATTCATCAAAATTGGCAGCTCCAATGTTGAGATATGAGCTGCACAAGATCCTCTGTATCAATGTTCTGAGTTGCCTAATATGGTTGTCAATCTTAGGATTAGGTGTTAGAAGTTACCAAATATAGTAAGTCACTTAGGGTTAGGGCTACTTGATATAGCAGACATGGACCCACATGGACTCACACAAAACACTGTATATTACCCAATAAGACAAGTGTGATAATGCTCTTTTTGGACAATATTTCTCATGCACTTCCAGATCAAGTATATCCATTCTGGAACATAACCCATGGTGACCTTTTTGGAAAATATTTTCCATGCACTTTCAGTAATGTCTTCCTGTACCTCCCAGCTAGCAAATTTCTATCATTATGCTCTTACTCCATTATTGTCCCCTTCTCCACTTCTATATTTCTTTTTCCATTATCATGCATTCCTCATCAGGCAACACCATACCTAACCATCAGATTCCCACTGGCAAATACAAGATCATTCCAGCTCCAACAACCATGGCTTCCGAAGACCCTACTACATTGGAGATATTGTGGTATTTAGGCATGTTCTCCGAATGAGTTGGAGCCTTACGGCTGAGCCAGCCAAGTGGAAAACAGGAATGACAAAGATAACGGTAGCATGATTCAATTGAAGTTAAATCCATAAGTTTCTAAAGTTTTGCTTTGATTCAATTATCCGAGTAGAAGGAAGCTTTGAAAGTGCTGGAAGTGTTGCAAGCACATGAGATACCGGAAGCCTCAGAAGCGAATAAAGAATGGAAACACAGAGTAGATGAAGTGATGTGAGGTCAAGGATGACAGAACAAACAGGGCAGGAAATAGAAATACTCAGAAGAGATAAAGGTTATTTCAGCACTTATGAACTCTGAAAGTAGTTCCGAGGCTTCAAGGCTCTGAAGAGTATGGGGAAGTTACTAAAATAGTTTCAGAATTGTGGTCCTACTCCAAGCGATTTGAACTTGGAAGTATCGGAATGTAAATTAAAAGTTCTAACAAAAGCAATGGTAGCATCTCTATCCCAGCTCAAGTCTGAGCTGGGTTGAAGTATTTCTTTTCTACCACCCTCCACACTAGTTCACACTAACAAATTTGTTAAGATTTATCTTTTCCGTTCTTCTGATTCCAAGTCTAGGTACTACCAGTAATTAGTTCCGCTCGGTGGGTCCATTTAGATTAGTCAGGTTTAGATCTCATTCTATCATATGTATCTATACTGTTGTTATGTTACTGGTTCTCCAGTCTCGATATATCTATTTCTTCTCATCTTCTTGCCTGGTCAAGATTATAGTATAGGAGTGAGATCTTGGGTGGTTGGATTAGCAAGGTTGTAACAAACTTGGATATATCTACTGTAAATTTACATGCATCAGTGCTCATTGACACTTTCCTTTCATTTTTTTGTTTCAAAAGAGATGATCATCGTCTGAATTGTGTATTTTTCACACGTTTTCACTACTTTGTGCAAATACCCAGCATCTCATTTGGACTCTGTCATTTTACACCTCATTCCACACTGCTTTGTCTCTTTCATTTCTTTACCATGAATTTTTCCTCAGACCACTCTAAGTCTAACAAATTGACTCAGGCATACAAATCCTTTCTGGAGCAAAAACCATTGCTTCCAACAACTCTTGAATCCATCAAATCTACATATCCAATATCTCCACCTCAGATACAGCAACCCGTCAGTTTTATTCTATTTAACACCCTTAGCTATGGGACATTTCGCTCCCTTTTTTAGGCAGGACAGTCCTTCCAGCAAGATGCATTATTGCCATCTGAGATATTGCAGGCTTTAGTCAACCCCCAGTCTGACATGGAAAAGAAAAAGCATAAATGGCAGCAGGTAGAGTAGATGAACAAAGATATTAATAGTCCCTCTGCAGTTGTAAGAGAGTTTCTGGCACAAAATCCTCGTCTTCCAAAAGGTCTTGGTGCCTCTTCAAATCAATCCAGGAGATGCTCAGGAGAGAAACATTTGTCTAGTGTGCAGAAACTGAAATCTGTGAGTTTTTGTTTCTGTTTGCTGGTTTAGAGATCTGTTTAGCTATCTTTATAGTTACCAGAAGGGTTTGATGTGCCCAAGGCACCAGAGGCACTGGAAGTATGACACCTTCTATTGAAGCTTGCTTTGGATTTTTCTAACATCATGCTATGGACAGGAATTTGAGCCAATCCTTCTTTTTGAAGATGATAGTGATTCCAGACTAGAAAAGATGATGGATGTACCAGTGGTACCACAAGATGCACCAGAAGCACTGGAAGAAATCCTTATTGGGACTCCGAAAGCACTGGAAGGAATCCTCACAAAGTCACCAGAAGCACTGGAACTATCAGAAGCACGACAAGTATGGGAGTCATCAAATATTTCCAAGGTTTCTAATTAACATACTACTAGGGATCCAATTCAGCTGTTGGTTCAATATCAACAGGAGTCTCTTCTTGCAGACTGAATGACACAGTGCAAGCACCAGAAGCCAGCATCCCACCGCTTTCTTTGTCATGTTTAACACTGGATGGATCACAACATAAAGACTCCCAGTCCATCCTTCCATCTTTGGAGTCAATTGTACATGCCTTTCAAGGCATTGCTGTTGTTGATCATGTTGGAGAGTTGCAAGGGGCATTTGCACACTTGAGGCTTGAGGAAGAGGAAGAGGAAGAGGAAGAGGAAGAAATGAAGAACAACATGAATAGACAGATGGAGGAGGAGGAGGAAAGTGATGAGGAGCCACAGGATATGTATAGTGAGTTCATTTTAACTGTCTTATCTGGCATTGCTAACCCATGTAATAGCCACAATGAATCTGGAATGATATACCAATGATGATGGTGAGCTCTCTGTTTTCCTATATTTTCATCGGCACTTCTAAGTCATCATAGATAAGTTGCAAATACGGAATGCATGTGATGAAGAGGAAGAGGAAGAGGAAGGAATAATGGACAACATGGCCCTGAATAGATGGATGGAAGAGGAAGAGGAAGAGGAAGAGGAAGAGGAAGAAGTGAAGGACAACATGGTCCTGAATAGACAGATGGAAGAGGAGGAGGACAGTGAGGAGGAGCCACAGGATAAATATAGTGAGTTCATTTTCTGCTGCTTTAATTGGCATGGCTAATTCATATCATAGCTGCAATGGAACCACAATTGGATTTGAATGATGATGGTGAGCTCACAGATTTTACTCTATTTTCATCAGTGCTTCTAAGTCGTCATAGATGAGTTGCGAATACAGGATCCATATGAAGGTGTATCATCTAGACACCCAGCCACAACCAGGACTGAGGTTGAATCTATCAGTGTGTATTTTGCACTCAAGCATCAAAGAGACAAGCATAACCCATCAACAACATCGGAACAGGAAATTTCTTTTCATTCTAATAATGTCTCTGCAGCCAAAGGTCAGCTTTCTCAGACTTGTGGTATGTCATATTCATCAGTCGACAGGTTCAATAAAGCTTGAGACCTTGAGAAGACAGTGAGTAACTAGGATATCCTTCTTGTCTACCTCCATCACTAGTGAGCTTTCCTTTCCAGCCCAAGTTATATCACAAACTCATTGGGCAATATGAACCAGGAACTTCACTGGAATTGGAATTGGAACCAGGATCTTCACTGGAATCATCACAATCCACTTTAAACAAATCCTCAAACTCCATTCCAGTTCCACTTAGACGTCAATACTTGACTGTGATATCTTTTCTCTTTGCAGGTCACTCAGGTGTGTACCGGTGTGGTTTTTCTTGAAACATCTGCCAATAACATTTCTATTTCAAGAAGCCTTTGGATCTTCATCAGAAACCCTGCTGTGCATCCTACTCAGATCAAAAAACTTGACTGGAGTATCTCTCCTCTCTAATAATATCCATCATGGTATGTATTCACTTTCATCACTTCTGAACCAAACCTCACCTGACTGTTCTTTTAGATGATGATCTTCTGGAAATATCCTATGGTACAGCAGGTGGACAGATCGAGCATGAAAGTCAGCCTGTACAAAAGACATCCCAGAGGTCCCACAACAATGCTCCAGAAGATCCTATGACTGATGAAATCGAGAGTGCAGAGAAAAGCCCTGACACTGAAAATTACCAGCCATCAGATGGGGAATTGCTTCACCAACCCAGAATGGCTATAGATGACTTGAATGAGGAACTGGTGGATACACATCAAATACATCCAGATGAAGAGGGAATAGATGAGGATATGGTGGTAGATCCCCATAGAGCAAATTATAGTAACAACTCCCCCCTGATTCATGCCCATGAGATTACTCACCATTTGTGCTGCACAGAGCTTATGGTATCCAACCTGACCATATGGGCCATTGCTGTCCAAGAGATCAGCACTCTCAAGCCAAATGTCTATGTGTCAGGAAGTATAATGAACCTTTTTCTCTTGACAGAATATTACAGGTCCATGGAGGACTCTTATTGTTACTTTGTGGATCTATTCATGACCTTGATTTCTCTGTACCCAGAACCTGAGGAGATCCAGCAATTCTGGTCGCATTCCGGACTCTTCCTGACTCCACAAACACAACCTCCCCAGAAACCTATGGTATTTATAGTTTGTAGGCACCAGCATTATTTCACGGTCTGCTTTGACTATGAGCTAAACCATGCATGAACATTTGGTCGGCATATCAATCTTCTGACACCTGGTGCTCTACAAATCAATATGAGTTGGAATGAATGGAACGGTCTCATGTATTGGAGGAGGATCACTGCCTTGTTCAGATGGTCCATCTCTGAAGTCAACCCGATGGTGACTGCCTATGATTTTAAACAGGTATATTTCTATTTCTATTTCTACCGTCCCGTCATTATCATCATTGCTCATTTTATTGACTTGCTGACAGAATGGAACAGATTGTGGACTGATCACTGTCTCAACTATGCTATATCTCCTACATAATAGCCCTGATGCCTACCTGAAATTGATCACTGCGACTCGACCCACCCCTACAGAATGTGCTCATCTGACCAGGAAGAAGCTCTTGGACGGTGTTTCAAGCAATCTTTTCAACTGTCACCACTGGTGGAAGGCACTGAAGGACACAATCCAGTGGTTAGAAGAGCCTTCTCAGGAAGTCCTGGAGGTGATTAGTAATGGAGGGATCAATCAATCAACTGAGGTTACAGTCCTGCAGGTGATGTTGGCTAGAGCTAGTGACAGGTGCCAGGTTTGCGGCCCATGTTCTGAGGACTCCCAAGGACAATCCATGTTGGACCCAGATGATTCCGGTCATTGTGATTGTTCCGAAGGATCCGAAGATCTGGGGTAGGATGCTAATCTCCCAAGACTTCTGTCATACTTGAGACAGTTGAAAATCATGTGCAATGCTCAGAACCATGCTCTGGGAAACCTCAGAGCCCCTAGGAGTTGATTGCAGGTGATATCCCTTCTAGCCCAGCATTACTCTCCACTTCCTATGGATAATTCTTTTGATGACTACGTCCTGGGTCCCATGGTGGAGGATCTGCAACATGTGATCCGCAAGAACAGGAATACAGAGGATGGTCTGTGCTCCAACTGGGACTATTTCAGGGATTATGGCTACTGGATCCTTCTGGACTTTGCGGCCACCTTCAATCAACAAGATCTGATTCAAGTCTCTGAGCACCTTCTTCCTATAGGTGAACCTGAAGTGTGGGACCCATCTTCCTCAGACAAGGAGGTCATGTGTCACCTGCCCACTGATTGAATGGGAAAGCCTTGACAGGTTTTTGTTACTGATGTTGACGTCATGGGGATGAGAGAGATGTTGGCACTAGTGGGCAGCAAAAATTCTTCCAGCAGCATTAATATGTTTGTCTGTGGGAAGAATCCCCTCCAGAGAAATTACATCTGTCTCTGGCTGGAAAGGGATGTGAGCGACATCACCACTGGTGAGGTCCAGATCACCTTGGATATCGACAGCCTCATCTGGGTCACCCATCATCTGCATGTCCTTGGCTCTCTTAAAGTAAATGTTTTGCCATACATCAGAAACAAACCACTGATTGCCAAAAACAATTATTGTGATGTAGAGATCCTCTTGCCCCAGTCCTCCAAAGATCAAGCTGAGGATGGACGCTCCAAGTGGTTCACCAAATCTGTGCCCATTAGCAATATCCCCCACATCCATTTCGCCCAGGCAGGCGACGGTTCTGGAAGTGTCAACTTCTATGTCGCCTTTCCTTGCATGATGCATAAGAACCCGAACACGGGTCGATCCACGACTCTCATTCCATCCCCAGTGCAAATGGTGTGGCTCACCCAGATCTAGTTTCCTGTGATAAAAGCCACATCTCCTCAGGAAATACAAGAGCATAGCAACTTTACCTATGAGGAGTGGAAGTGGATGGCCACTGTAAACAGCCAGCTAAAGACTTCCAGGACTCTCACCCTCGATTCGACCACCATTGAAAACTTGGTCCCCTATATGCGATTCCTCATCTCTCAAAGTCCTGACCACCTTGACATGTTCAGTTCCTTCTTTTTTATAGCTGATGCCAAAGGCATCAAGCTCAACACTATCACCATCAGAGGCCATGCAAAGGACCCTTTCCTCAACCTCTATCACGAGATTCCTACACTGGACTGGGAGTATATGATGTGTCGGGAAAATGGCCAGCTTCTTCTGGATTTGGGTATCTCTTATCACCCCTCTTTAGTGGATGAGGAGCCTCTCATTGGCTTGTGGAAGCTCAATTCCATCCATGCCTCATATGCCAAGGCAAGAATGAACAAGCCTGAGGAATTCAGGACCTGCACCATGCCCAGACAAGGTGAATTATAGGCAACCATGAAGAGTGGTCGTAAGAGAGCCATTCAGCTTCCTTTTAGATCCACATACAACCTCATCTTTGAGGCCTTCCATAGGCCCGGACAAGAAGAGAAGTTTTGTGCCAACTCAGAAGCTTATGCAAATACTGCAGAGTTTCAACAGACCTATCATGACTTCATCACCCTCTATCAAGGAGCCAAAACTAAGAGCTACAGGGTGCGGGAAAAGATTCGAGGGAGTGGCAATGCCATCATCGAGGCTTTGAGAGCTGCTTGGTGCAAGGTTAGCTTCCCTTCTGACCCATTCATATTTTTCTGTGCTTCTGGCTTACACTCACACTTTGAGGCTGCAGAATATCTAGACTTGGACCCTATCCTCTGGGTGTCTTCCCGGGTTTATTGTGACTTCATGATCAGGAGAATAGAAGAACTCCGATATCTTCAGGTCCATTTCTTCAAGAACCCCAAACCAAATCATGGAATCATGACCAGCATCATCGTCCATCTACTTTGGAACATGTTCTTTGTTGTTCCAGCAAAGCATCCCCACCTTACAGAGGCACTAAAAGACCTGTCATATGAGGGCATCATTCAATGGTTCGGAATGTTTTTCTTGCATGATTTGGACCCAGAAACTGGAGAGCTCGTAGCCATCGCTGAGACAGACAATGCTGATGTGAAATTCAGGTTGGCATCGTGTATGTGGAGAAATAAAAGGTCTAGCAAGCATTCCTTCAATTATCATTTGGTGCAAAGGAATACTGAGCCTACTATGGAATATCCTCTTGGTGAATGGCCTACATGGAATGAGCTCACACACTGCCTTGATAAAGATCCTACATGGATCATCCACTCTTGGTCATGGAATACCCTTCAGACTTGGGATGAATATGCTTCTGATCTCTTGATTGCATCCACCAATAGCATGTGGCTGGCAATCCAGCCTTTCCGATTCCAAAATCATATTGAATCCTCTGCTGCCACCATGCTTGAGGATGCCATGCGATCGTGGTCTGTTTCTTATGCAGTCGAAATCCTCCTGAGCATCAAATTCTTGCCCAACTCACATAGCTTGACAAAAAACAAGAAGCAGTCCTGGGACTTTGCAGACCTTCTCGATGTCTTCTTTCCTGAAGTTGACACACTCCCATCAAATGCAGTATGGACCCCCTTTTCCCAAGGGCACGGCTACCTCCATATGTATTCCGATTATGAAGCATCTCTCCCCGCCGAACAATTTCTAAATCTACAAAGAATCTTGGCAGAGCTGCTCAGTCATGCACAATGTCTGCCCAACAGTACCAAAGCCAGTGATTCAAGTTGTGGAAGACTTTGGACCGGTTCCCATGGGACCTTAGACATGCG
>JBBPNO010000208.1:0-39066 GCA_038090915.1 Boletus eberwhitei
TATTGGGAGGGAAAAAGAGGTATCCCCCTGGTCAATTGTAACATTACCCTCTGTGTACGCCTGAAGTTCCATCTCAGGAACTCCTATCTCCGTCGTTCTCCACGTAGTCGGTGAGGTCCCAGCCGGGGTCATAGGCCAGGTCGTCATTGGTACAATGTTGGGGCCCATGCCCTCTTTCGCCACAGTTGGTGCATCGTCGGTCAGGGCAACGATACTGTGGATGTCCGGGGCTAGCCAGGTGGCAAAAGGGGCAACGGTAGCTGGGGCAGTTACTTCGGACGTGCTCAGTGGAGCCGCATTCGAAACATCACATTGGCACGAATGCGGGTCGAGGTAGAGGATCATGGGAGGAGGAGGTGACGTCCAGGGTATGGGTATCACCATCCATTGCGTTGATACCATTTGGGAGAGCGGGGGTCGCGGATCCCACGTGGGGAACAGAGGAAGCTGGAGGGCTCCTCACTGTAGTTCGCCCCAGTGGAGAGGGAGTATGGGCGGTGGTGGTGCGGATGGGCAGGCTGTTGGTGAACACCATGGCGCGCTGTCTGCGGACGCGTCTGGTGGGTGCGGAAACAGGTGGTGAGGGTATGGGGGTGGATTCTCTTCGAGGTGGGGTACCGGCCCGGCTGGGGTCGGGGGTGGCCCCGTTGACAAGGGTGACATTGGAGTCGGCAGACGTCGGTCTAGCTCCCTCTGTAGATTCCGTATCAACTCCGTTAACGCCTCTACTTCTGAGGAGAGTCTCAGAGGTGGTGGTCAGAATGGTTCGACGGGATCGGGGATAGCCAGGGGTAGGTTCATCAGCAGAGAGGAATGCATTTCTTTGCTCTTCGGACATGGTCCCGAGGATGGGTTGGATGGCGTGCTCGAAGTGATGTCCAGGGAGTACGGCGACACAGAGGTCAAAGCCCTCGATATAGAGAAGGTCGAGAATATATTCCCGAATCTCGAGGAGTGTGGCAGCGATGTCAGAGAGGGCAGTAATCTGCGGGGAGTCTCTGGCGTTTCCAGCGATGAGTTCCCATAGAGGGGAACCTGTCGCGCTCCAGGGGGTCCTGGTGACCAGGGATCGAATGCGGGTGTAAGCTCGGAAGAGGAGTACAAGCTGCACAAGGGAGTTGTCGGAATTGAAGAAGGAGTTTCGTTCCAAGGCTCGGAGAGCCTCAGCGTTCTCGAGAATGGATGCATAAAGAAGTCGGCATGAGGTGGGTGGGAGTCTGCTGAGGTGGCGAGTAAGGAACGCGAAGGACATCTACCACTGATAGTGATAGGGGCAACCATTGATGCGACAGAAGCACAGGTGTTCGTTGGCGTGGGTGGGAATATCTAAGTCGGGGTAGCGAACTTGTAGGTGGGCTTGGGTAAGGGCAGTCTGGATGCGGGAGATGGTGATCAGGAGAGAGGAGATGTCTTGGGGCATTGGAACTCCGTCAGAGTCGATGCCATTTTTTATACTCCTGGAGCACTGCCTTAGCATTGCTTAGGTTTGACTCCGCTTCCCAAGTCCGCTCAGAGGCGGTGTACCCTTTCCAGTGCACAAGGTATCGCCTTCGTCCCGAGGTTCCCTGATGGTTGATAATGCTGTCCACTTCATATTCTTCCTCCATTCCGACTAGTTCCGGTGGTGGGCGTGTGAAGTTGGGTCCATGTTCCATAGTCTCCCGATATGGGGAGAGTAGGGATGCATGGAACACGTCGTGGATTTTCCATTGGCTCGGTAGTTTTAGTCGGTAGGCGACGGAGGACACCACTTTGGTGATTTCGAAGGGACCGGTTCATTTGGGGGAGAGTTTTCTGGATGGAACCTGCAATTTCAGGTTCTTGGCTTCCAGCCAGACTTTGTCTCCAACTTTCCATGGTTTGAAGCGAGAAAACGTTCTCTCCTTCATTCTTTGTTGGGCGATCATGTGTGCCGCTTCGGCTTCCTTTCGCGCTTCATCGAGCGTGGTCATTCTTTGTTCTAACGCCGGGAGGAAGGTTTTCCCAAGTGGGGGATAGGACCGTGGTTCGTATCCGAGCATTAGGCTGAAGGGGGTTTTTCCTGTGACCGAATGTGTGGCGGAGTTATGTGTGAACTCAGCCATTGGTAGTAGGTCTAGCCATTGATGGGGTTGTCCGTCACAGAAGATCCTTAGGTAGGTCTCCAGTTCTTGGTTGTAGCGTTCCGTTTCTCCATCGGTTTGGGAATGGTAGGCCGTGGATAGTGCTACATCGTATTTGAGAAGTCTTGCGAGTTCCCTGGCGAATGCAGATGCGAATTGCGGTCCACGATCGGAGACTAGTTTGTCATGTAGTCTGAAGCGTTTGAACACGTGATCGAAGAAAAGATGGGCTATACCAGCCACATCTACCATTTTCGAGCAAGGGGCGAGAATTACCCCCTTACTAAGACCATGGTCGACCACGACCATGACAGAATCGGAACCATTCACCGGTGGGAGGTCAGTGATGAGATCCACGGAAAGGTTCTGAAAGGGACGAGTGCCCTGAAAGGCAAGTGGGGTTACAGGGGGGACGGTAGGATGGGTTTGGACTTTGTTGGCCTGGCAGACAGCGCAGCCGGCCACGAACTTGCGAACGAATGTGGATAATCCAGGCCACCAGTAGTTCTTGGAGAGGAGGGCGACAGTTCATAGATGGCCACCATGTCCTCCTTCAGCCGAATTATGGGTGGCAAGTACGACGGCTTGTCGAGCTGGTCCTGGAATATATAGTCGCCCCTTATAGTATAGAAGTCCGTCCTCGAAGGTCCAGTCCATCAAGTTGGAACGGGCGAAGAGTGGTTGATCCTTTTCGAGGTTTTGGAGAGTGGAGAGGACTAGGGGGTCCTCTACGGATGATTCTCCAATCTTCTTTGCTAATGCCAGGTCAATTCGGCGTACTTGTTGGTTGAAGGCATTATTTGGTAGGATTTGCACGTCTTTGTTGTCGTTAGAAGTGTCGACTTCATCTCGTCGAGATAGGGCGTTGGCAGGCGCCATCTTACTTCCAGGGAGGGCATGGTACATGATATCGAAGTCCTGTAGGAACAGGAGCCATCTGGCCTGTCGTCGTGACAGCTTTCGAGGTTCTTTAAAGTAAGTGAGGTTTTTGTGGTCTGTGAGTACAGTCACGGGATGAGGTGACCCAAGGAGATATTGTCGCCATTCCTCCAACCCCCTTATGACAGCCAACAGTTCCCTGTCATATATGTCGTAATTTCTCTCTGCTGGAGAGAAGGTCTGTGAGAGATAGCCACACGGTTGCATCTCTTCGTTGTCGTTGTTTTGCATGAGTACCGCACCAGAGGCCGTTAGAGAAGCGTCAGTCATGAGCGTGAATGGTTTATTGGTGTCGGGGAATGCTAGGACGGGTTTTCGTGTGAAGGCGTTCTGCAAGCTTCGAAAGGCCTTTTCCTGTGGTTCATCCCAATGCCATACGGTCTTCTGCTTGGTGAGGTCAAGTAGAGGTTGTGCGATGTCCAAGAAGGAGGGGATGAATTTCCGGTAGAAGTTGCAGAAGCCTAGGAAGGATCGTACATCCTTCACATTTCCCGGGTGGTGCCATTCCTGAATAGCTTTGAGTTTTACTGGGTCCATCTGGACTCCATTCTTCCCAACAATCATTCCGAGATATTTGACTTCTTCGGTGGAGAAGGTACACTTCTCGAGTTTGAGGTACATTTCGTGCTGGCGGAAGCGTTCTAGGACCTTCCGAGTCCTTTCATCGTGGGTTGCCTGGTCCGCGGAGTGGATCAACAGGTCGTCCATATATATTACCAACCATCCTTCCGCGATGTAATCTCCAAAGAGGTCATCCATGAAGGCTTGAAAGGTCGCTGGTGAGTTACACATTCCGAAGAACATTACGTTCGGCTCATAGAGCCTGAACGGTGTGAGAAATGCCGCTTTCCATCGGTCTTCGGGTTTTATGAGCACGTTGTTATATCCCCATCGTACGTCGAATTTAGTGAAGATGGAGGATCCCTTCAATTTATTGACGAGGTCGGAGATGAGGGGGAGGGGATATGTGTTTTTGATTGTATGCTCATTCAGGTACCGATAGTCTTGGCAGGGTCTTAACTTCCCATCCTTTTTCTGGACGAAGAAGAAAGGGGTGGCCTGGGGGGATTTTGACGGGGATATCTTCCCTGTTTTGAGATGTTCGTCGATGAACTCTCGGCAGGCTTTTTGTTCTTCAGGGTTCAGTGGATAGGCTCATGCTCGTTTCAGTGTGAACGTGTCTTTCAAGTCAATGGCGTGATTGTAAGGTCTTGATGGTGGTAGTTTCGTCGTAGTCTTCTCTGCGAAGACGTCCTCATACTCTTTGAAGGCCGGAGGTAGGGCCACTTCTTTCTTCTGTGCCTGTTGGGCGATTGCCGTAGATAGAGTTGCCCGATTAACAACAAACTCTGGCACATCCCTGTGTGCATTGAAGAACTTTGCCCGTTGTTTGGGCGACCAATGGTGGAAGCTTTCATAGAGCCCATCTTGTACGTGCTCGGCTTCGTCGTGTTCCAGATACCTTAGCAGGTATCGCTGTTCCAAGGTTCCTGGGGGATCCCCGTGCGTGAACCTGTAGGACGATGGCGTAATCGTTACCTGTCCGTCTTTCCAATCTATGTCAGGGTTGACCGCCCTGAGCCACGGAAGTCCTAAAATGACTTCGTCTTTGTCACAGTTGAGGATGAAGAGGTCCCGCCGCTCTCGCACTCCTCCGTAATCCAACACAATGTTGGTCTTCTGCTTGATGGTCCCTGATTGGTTTTGGGTTCCATCTACGTTCCAAGCTCGTATTGGTTGATCAAGCTTGTATACTGGTAGCCCTATATCTTGTACCGCTTTTCTTGATATAAAGCATCCGGTTGCCCTGCTGTCGATGAGAGCATTTGTTCCAACGATTTTGCCATCCTGCTTCCAGATCGAGAGAGGAATACGAATAGAATTACTCTTTGATCTGGAAATAAATACAGGGGCTATCATAAAGGAGGGAGGTGACATTGGTCCACCCCCTCCCTTTAAAAATGCGTCTTCGGGGGTCTAAATAGATTAATGGGCGCTGCGGGATTCTGGTCTAATGAGAGGACGTTCACGGACTCCTCCCATTCTTCTGCGACTTCTTCATATGTCTCCTCCAGTGGGAGCCCTTGCTCATCAAGCCCCGTGTCGAAGGCCGCCTTGAGCGTTCTGAGAACAGTGTCTCGGCTACTACTCCTGGACACCTCAGCGAGGTATCGGTCCAGCGAGTTCTGTTGTCGTGGGATAGGGGATGTGGTGACGACCCTTGTCTGTGCGGCAGGCCTTCTGGTGGGTCTGTACCCGGGGTGTTTTCTTGTGGAACACCCTTGTTCATTGCAGATAAAGCATCGCTTTTCTCTCATTCTTTTGGCTCGTTCGGTGGGAGAGAGCGTGATCCGGTCTACGTCCATTGCGTTAGGATCTTTATGCCTTCCTCCTCCTCCGCCTCCATAGGCTGCCTTGGGTCCTCGTCTCATTGCCTTGATTCTAGCATACCCTGCGTTGATGGCAGCGGCTTTTGTGTAGATATCTTCCATGGTAAAATGTGGCTTGGTGAGTACGTCGGACTGGGCGAGTTGTTCGGCAATTTTCTCATCTACTCCTCATAAGAACCATTCTAGGAGGGCTTTTGTGTCCCGCACTTCCGACCTTATGGCCAGTAGAGAGAACTGGGACACGAATTTGTCGAAGTTTCCTCCTAGATATCTTTGTTCGAGGCCGGCGAGTTTTACGCAAGTGTTGTCAGCATTATTGTATGGGCAGAAGGAGACCGTGAAGGCTTCCTTTATCTTTGCGTAGGTTTTTTCTGCGTCAGGCACCGTGTTGTCCATTAACTTAAGAAGCCATGCTTCTGAAAACCCCTTTCCTTTCCCTTTCGACATCCTATTCAGGAGCGTGTGCTTCCTGACATTTATCGGCATGTTCTCATAGAGGTTGAAGTATCCCTCCATGGCTAAGAGCCATCTCTTAGCATCTTCGCTTTCTCCATTCCATTCTTCGGGTAGTGCTGCCTTGTATTCGACCATGTCGTCTTCGTCGTCAGTTGCCGGTCGGTCCGGGAGATCTGCGAATAGATCTTCTTGAGGATCTACGTTGATCGGTTCAGGTTCTGAGGGTGGCAGAGGGGTGGAATCTTCTGATGGGGTTGCGGATTGAGAGCGGAGACCACCGGATAAACCTAGAGTTCGAGATGGATGGGGAGATGAACGGTCTCGAGGGTCGTCTTGGTAATGATAGTCTTGTGGTTCTCGAGACGATCCGATTCTCCTTGAGGAAGACGTATCTGTTGATTGTGAAGCATGTGTTGGTGTGGCCTCTTCTTCTTCTGAGGACTGTGGATCTTGTCCTAAGAGGGCGGAGAGGTTGATTCATCGAATGGTGGTAGAAGGTTGTCTACACCTGTAGACCCGAGTGTTGCCTTAGGCTTAGTAGCACTAAGGAGCCGATAACCTTGATATTTTGTTACGCAACCTGCGTAATCTGTGACACGTGACCATGTAATCCTTATTGATCTACAACCGGCACCTTCCCAGTTCCCCAATTATGTGGTTTGGAGGGCGTCAACTCCAATATGCCGAGAGAAGGCTTTGTTGCTACTCCGCAGAGGTAGCTCACTGTGCAGAAGCCCAAAACGTGGGCTTGGCACTACTTGGACAAACAGCGAGCCGACCATGCTTATAGAGGGCGAGCCCTACTAAGAGCGATGGTACAAAGTACCGCACTTGCTATTACTGCAAATAGCAAGAGTAATGAAGAGATGGCTTCCAGATCTAGGTGAGATCGAAGCAAGGCGGAACTTTGATGATGATTGACTTTTACATGGTGAATTGTGTATATCAAGGTTGGGGATTTACATGAAAGAAGCGTCCCTATATATAGTACTCTGGATCTTTAGGGTAGGCTTGGTTATAAATACTAAATAGGAAATGGAGATCGGATCTCAGATGGAATCGGGGAGTATAGGAACTATGAGGCAGTGTGCGAGAGAGCACTGCCGAGAAGATGCTGTCCGTTGTGAAATACTGTAATACGAAATGAAGGAAATGAAACATAGCCGGAATCCAGTGTCCACCGCCGTTGCGCAGCCTTGTTGGCGGTGTAGATGGTCGGAGTTCAGAAGGCATCGCCTTCATCATTGGGGGTCAAAGGGGCATCATGGAAGTAATCCCCCGCGTCGTACATGAGATCATCCCACAGAGAGATGGAGGGGATGTCTATTGGGAGGGAAAAAGAGGTATCCCCCTGGTCAATTGTAACACAACCTCACTGTCTGCCTCGTCAGGCATCAACAATACTGCCTTCCGCCGCTACGCCCTCCTTGCCACCATCAAGGCTCTCGGACAAATTGGTCCCCATGTTGGAACTATCCTAATGCTGACAAGCAGGCTATGTGTCAAATATGGGCCTCTTCGGCAACTTTCCGAAGCATCTACTCTCCGATTTGTGGCAGAGCATACTTCCATCCCAGTGCTGAAGGTTCACTGTGCATTCGTGCATAAGGGTTCAACATATATTCTGATGGAGAGGATTGAGGGCAAGATGCTTGCCTGTGGGTGGTCATCACGATCAGCGGCATCCAAGGCAAAGATACACACCCAGTTGAAGCAAATGGTGGATGAACTGAGGTCACTTCCTCCCCCAAGCCTGCATATTAGCAATGTGGATGGCGGTCCTTTATATGACTGTCGATTTCCTGGTGCCTCCTTGACTATTGGGCCATTCAAAACTATTCATGACTTTCACCTTTTCTTACACAATGGCCTTGACCACCATCCAGAGGCTTACCCTGAGGTGGGGAGGATGATTGCACTGCAGGATTGACCCTGGCCAATGCCAGTGTTCACCCATGGTGATCTGAGTGTTACGATTGACTCAAGGGGATACCAAATTTCCTTAGACACAAACATTCCGACCCCATCCCTATGGGATGACCTCCTTTTTGACACGGGGGATTATTTCCCTGACGCCCTATCGACCCCCAACACCGAAGGCGATGCCTTCTAAACCCCGACCATCAACACCGCCAACAAGACTGTGTAACAGCAGTGGACACTGGATTCCGGCTGTACTTCATTTCTTTCCATTTCATATTGTTGTATTTCACATCGGACAGCATCTTCTCGGCAGTGCTCTCCTGCACACTGCCTCGTAGTTCCAATAACCCCGACTCCATCTGAGATCCGACCTATTTCGTATTTATGACCAACCTGCCCTAAAGCCCAAAGTACTATATATAGGAGCGCTTCTATTCATGTAAACCTTTAACCTTGATATACACAATTCACCGTGTAAAGTCAATCACCGTCAAAGTTCCGCTTCGCTTCGATCTCATCCAGATCTGGAAGCCATCTCCTCGTTACTCTTGCTATTTGCAGTAATAGCAAGTGCGGTACTTTGTACCATCGCTCTTAGCAGGGCTCGCCCTCTATAAGCACGGTCGGCTCACTGTTCGTCCAAGAAGCGTCAGCCCACGCCCGGGCTTCTGCACAGTGAGCTATCTCTATGGAGTAGCGACAAAGCCTTCCCACGGCATATCGGAGCGTCGCCCTCCGGACCAAGATCTTATCGGGGAACAGGGAAGGTGGCTGGTTGTAGTTCAATAAGGAATACACGGTCACGTGTCACAGGTTACGCAGGTCGTGTAACACTGAGCAGCCTAAACATTCTGGCATGTGGTGATGTTGTTGTTGGGATCATTGATTGGGAAACTGCTGGGTGGTATCCATCATATTGGGAGTATTCAATGGCATGGTATGTCAATCCATGCTTTGTCTTCTGGAGGGAGGAAGTGGGGAAATTCTTGGACCCCACAGCACCAGATGTGCTGGAGATGGAACAGACACAACTCACATATTTTGGTGATGTGTAGCAAGACATTAGCTATATCAGAACATTGGAAATACAATGTATATTGTGGCCAAATTGATGTACTGATGGTATCCCATGGCAGTGGTGTATGAATACAGAAATACATGTCTGACCCTCCCTGTCCCACAAACAAGTGCAGTAACACATACTCGAATCAGATCTGGCATCTCAGTCTCTCTTCCTCGATCGACTGGTCGTGGGCTGTCGTCGCAGGATGGATCACGAGCATCTTGACATCGCCCATGTTGGCGATTCTCGCAAGTCGAAGCGCGTCCACCGCTTTGCTCGCAACGTTGTGATCGCCATTGAACCAAAGCTCAAAACGCCGCTGTACGCATTGGGGCGGAGCAGTTTATTGGATAACTCTCGAGGCCCAAATACGAGTCCCATGCGACTTCGGGGTGTTTTGTGAGCCAGCTAGGAGTGTGGGTGGCACGGTTTGAGTAAGCTGAAACGTTTGGATGGAAGTAGGAAAGAAATGGGCGACGTACGTTGTTAGCGCTAACGTGTATCGCAGTGTCTCTGACGCGCAGACTGAGCGTCTCGAGACCTTGAGTGAGGAGGAGGGCTCCAAAGGGGTTCAATGCGGGCCCGGGTCGCACAAGAGTTCTACGCGAAGCTTCAGTCCAGTCAAACTTGCATGTCACGGTCGTGACAGTCAGTAGTTGCCAATCGGTCAAAAAATATACATACCAGTTGATGACAACACCCGCGATCGTGGTTCCATGACCTCCGGTCCATTTGGTGGCACTGTGACACTACGCAAATGTGAGAATTATCCTCACGATGAATTGACCGACAGACAATATCCGCGCCAAGGGAGAATGGCCGGATGTGATTTTACCGATACTCTCGACGAAGTTCGCTTTCGTATGGCTACTTCAAAGTCCTTGGGGGCATCCCCGTTGACGAACTTGACGCCGATGCCATACTTCTTGCACGTCACTGTGGGCTACCTATAATAACACGGCTCGAGATGGATGGATGATTCGAAGGTTGTATGTCTAACGAAGACAGTTCAGAATGGGTCAGATTTGCGTACCCCGCCGTGGAAGTATGAATTAGTGGACAGCAACGCGTTGAGAAGCGTTTTGACGTGCGGAGAGTCAAGGCGTGAATGAGGACTTAGGTCGACACGATGTCATCACCAAATCCGCAATCGCGGAAATGGCCAAGAGCTGCGCGGATTGACCGGACGCCGTCACCCTCGAGCGTCTCTCACAGACGTACTACAGAAATGAAAGACGTGTCACACGGGACGCTGGGTGACCGGTGACGGCTGGTGTGTATGGACGCACGACGGTGGAGTGTCCGATGCAGGAGTGAATGTGACCAAACGTCCTGGGAGACGGTCAGTTGTCTATTCGGACTCGGAGAACGCGGTGCATCCTCGGAACAAAAAAAAAAAAGTAGCTGCGTTGGATGCTTACTATCGCGACGTGTATATACGGGCCTCTGGGTCGTTCCTCGTGACATCGACGAAATTTGGTACCTATACTTGTCGCCCAAATGAAATATCGATGACTAGAGCAGAGGCCGACCTGGACCAGCTAAACGTGTTCGTTGACGAGATCGACTCTGCACCCGTAGTTTGCGTAGTTTGGGTGGACTCGTTTTCTTCAGCTGACGAGGGTGATAATAACGTTTAATTTCAAGTTTGGGGCGTCTTTACTCTGTATAGCAGCATGTAATATAATGAGGAGTGGTGACTAGAGCTCTGAATTGGAGCCTCTGCTCCAAAAATCGCCAAATGGAGTATGCATCGGACGAAGTAAAACGAAATAACTGTGAGCGGTTGTCCGGCTTTACATTCCGTCCCACTTTACATTTCTCCCACATCCCGCGGTGCTGGTGCATTGCAATCGAATGCGATAAGCGAGGAAGAGAAGGCGAGGAGGTTTCCAACAAAGCGAACGAGTAGTTCATTCAAACTGCATGCGGTCAGCCTTTTGAGAGGCAGATTCATGTTCATCCAACACAGTCTATTGCGGATTTTGGGTGTAGTACAAGAACCTGTGCATCATTGCCTTTTTGGACCTGGCCTGCTCGCACAATATCCCAACGTTTACCCAAACCACCATGTCGAATCAAGTTCGGTCAGCCGAGATGGATTCAAAAGGTAATCGTCTCTTTCTGCCGGCGCGGAGAGTAGTGATATGATGTGCCTGCCAGTTGATCAGTTGCTTGCTCGGGGGAAATCCCTTTTCACCGAGTTTGAGCAAGGAGGCGGGACCAATTACATTGACGAGGCGATCGTCCTCGATCGCGAAGCACTAGAACTTTGCCCACACGGCCATCCCAAGCGATATCTCTCCATGAATCAGCTTGGACGTCATCTCCATGATCGTTATAACCAGCTCGGGGGAATGATGGACCTCGAGGAGGCCGTTGTGCTCGGCCGAGATACACTTGCGCTCTGCACAGAGGGACACCCAGATCAGTCAATGGCTTTGAGCAACCTTTCGCTTTACCTCTCCACTCGGTACTACCAGCTTGGGGCGATGGAGGACCTCGAGGAGGCAATTTTCCTTGGCCGAGACGCACTGGCGCTTCGCCCACCGCGGCACCCACATCGGTCAATGGCTTTGAACAACCTTTCGCTTTACCTCTCCACTCGGTACACACAGCGTGGGGAAATGGAGGACCTCGAGGAGGCCATTGTGCTCAGCCGAGACACACTGGCGCTCTGCACTGCAGGTCACCCAGATCGGTCAATGTTTTTGAGCAATCTTTCCCTTTACCTCTCCACTCGGTACAAGCAACTTGGGGCGATGGAGGACCTCGAGGAGGCAATTGTCCTCGCCCGAGACGCACTGGCGCTTCGCCCACCGGGACACCCAGATCGGTCAGTGGCTCTGAACAACCTTTCGTTTTACCTCTCCACTCGGTACACACGGCGCGGGGAAATGGAGGACCTCTACGAGGCGATTGTCCTCGTCCGAGATGCACTGGCGCTCTGTACTGCAGGTCACCCAGATCGGTCAATGTTTTTGAGCAACCTGTCGCTTTACCTCTCCACTCGGTACAACCAGCTTGGGGCGATGGAGGACCTCGAGGAGGCAATTGTCCTCGCTCGAGATGCACTGGCGCTTCGGCCACCGGGGCACCCAGATCGGTTAATGTCTTTGAATAACCTTTCGCTTTACCTCTCCACTCGGTACACACAGCACGGGGAAATGGAGGACCTCTATGAGGCGATTGTCCTCGTCCGAGATACACTGGCGCTCTGTACTGCGGGGGACCCAGATCGGTCAATGTTTTTGAGCAACCTTTCGCTTTACCTCTCCACTCGGTACAAGCGGTTCGGGGTAATGGAGGACCTCGAGGAGGCCATTGTCCTCGCCCGAGACGTACTAACGCTTCGGCCACCGGGACACCCGGATCGGTCAACGGCTTTGAACGACCTTTCGTTTTACCTCTCCATTCGGTACAAGCAGCTCACGGCGCTGGAGGACCTCAACGAAGCCATTGTCCTCGGCCAAGATGCACTGGCGCTTCGCCCACCCGTGCACCCAGACCGGTCAACGACATTGGAGGACCTTGCAGGCCACCTGCGTACTCGGTTCACAACATCGGGTCAGTTGGAGGATAAGGAGGAGTTATTCAGTCTCTATGCTCAGCTGGCACATCCACCCTCAATGGTGTCATCCGCAGATCTATCTGCCGCTAGAACATGGATTCGTGTAGCTGAAGATTTCCAGCATTCCACCACACTTTTAGCATACGAAACATATCTTCGATTACTCATCCATCACCTGGCCACTCTGCCATCTTTACCTCAACATCGCCTCGTTCTCAAGGGCCTCACGGGGTCGCTCGCAGTGGACGCATTCTCCGCTTGTCTTCGTAACCATTCTCCTACCAAAGCACTCGAGCTTCTAGAACAAGGTCGCGGCCTCTTCTGGAGCCAGCTCGCTCGCCTCCGTTCCCCACTTGATGATGTCATTGCGTCTGGCTCGACAGGAAAGATGTTGGCAGACGAGTTCACACAGCAGACCTTGGCCATTCGTACTGCCCTTGATTCACCCGGTCCAGATCAGCATGATCGAGTATGCCGTCTCAACGTTGAATTGCAAAGAGTCGTCACCAGAATCCGCGAGTTGCCTGGTCTCTCCCGTTTCCTTCTCCCCTCTCCCTTCTCCGATCTCCAACAGGCAGCCCGCGAGGGCCCTATCATCATTGTGAATGCGAGTAAGTATGGCTGTGATGCACTCGTTGTCGTAGTCGACCGAGATCCCGTCCACGTCCCATTGTCAATCACAAAGGAAGGTGTCCGAGAACTGTCGTCGACGCTCGGTACGTTAACTGTGCGCGCAAAATCGATGGACGTAACAAGAGATCTCGCGATCATTCTGCGGGAACTCTGGGACGAGGTTGTTTCCCACATTGTCAATGTCCTCCGGACGGTACATCCATTGCACTCACGCATCTGGTGGTGTCCTACTGCCGAGTTCTCTCTTCTCCCCCTGCATGCTGCCGGTCCGTTCAGGAAGGGCCAACATAATCTGGCCAGTCTGTACATCTCGTCTTACACCCCAACGCTCACTGCCCTCATTCGTGCTAGACGGCATGATCTCCCGCATTCTGCATCGAAAGGGAAACACTTCGTTGGCATAGGTCAAGCGCAAGCCAAAGGCGAGAATGAACTCGTTTCCGTCGGCGCCGAACTAGCCAACATTGAGCAGCGCGTCGATGGCCTCGCCATATTCACGCACATTCAGAGTCAAGAGTCCTGCATCGCCCGGGTCACCGAGGAACTTAGGAAGAACGAGTGGGTGCACCTCGCGTGTCATGGTATCCCAAATCGGAAACAACCATTCGAGTCCGCGTTCGCTCTCCACGACGGACACTTCACGATCGAACGTATCATTCGGTGTGAACTAGTGAATCCCCAGTTTGCGTATCTCTCCGCCTGTCATACGACTGTCGGGGACGAGGAAAGTCCAGACGAGGTGATTCATCTCGCGTCGGCGATGCAGTTTGCCGGGTTTCGTTCTGTGATTGGGACGATGTGGGCAGTGGACGATGCTCAGACGAGCAAGATCGCCTCGATTTTTTATGACAATATGAAGGACGGGTCTGGTTGTCTAGATCACACTCGTGCAGCGTTGGCACTGAACGAGACCATGAAGAAATTGGTGAATATACCATTCGATCAACGTATCTTGTACATACACCTCGGTGCCTAGCCTCCTCTTTGCTCTCTTGCTTTTCCCTGCTGTACTTGCTGCTTGTAGTTGCTATCTAATATGCTGCCGGATATTTCAGACTCGAGCGATGGAGAAATGTGTAAATCCCGGGTCGCCTAGAAATATTGACCATACGACCTCATTTGACTACTGAAGCGATCCCAACGCTTCTGAGGCATCCATCGTCTCGCCTTATGATCATGGCGTGATACAAGCAAACGGTATGCATATTACTTGGCCGCGCATGCAAGGGTTTCAGAGCCAAAGGAAGACAGAGCATGTATTGGAACAAGTTGGCAACGGATGTCATACATATTCGACCACCACAGACGATAAATATTCTATTAGTTATTTTTTCCCTCTGCGCTTACTGGGAGTCTTTTGACCACTGGTAGCAGTGGTCTTTGCCTCTGCTTTTGGTGCGACGGGTGGTGGTGGTGGTGGTGGTGATGTGACGGTTTTTTTGGCAACTGCCTCTGGCTTCGCTTTCGACTGGTCTTGGGCCGATGGCTTGTGGAGGAAGTTTAAGATGAACATCCCCACACCTCCGCTGATCATATACATCAGCCACTTGGGAACTCGAACGAGATAGCGGTAGACCGCCGCCAAACCGAGCGCGAAGTAATCAAGAACCCATTCTCTGTCATGCAAATCAGTCCGTAGAAGAAACATGTGCTGGGACTCGTGCCAACCTGTCTCCCCCTGGGCCGTACGCGGATGCCCAAGGTTCCTTCTTACGCCACCCTTCTTCCTTTAGGAATTGGTACAACACCTCATCACTGAGTCGAATCTGGCCAGCTCTATAGAATCGGAGCGTCTTTCCTCGATCCTTCAGTACAACAAGCGTGGGTGGACTGAAGACATGGTTGAGCGGTGCGGGACAGCGACGAGACACGCAGATACGTACGACCACACCACCCATTTGGTGGTAACTACAGTGACATCCAGGTAATCAATCCTTCCGAATCGGACATGTTCCAGGTCGCCTTTGTCCAGGGTATAGTTATATGTTGCATCAAATGACTCGTCCACGAATTTAGAGACTCCATCTGGTTGTCCCGCGGTAGTGGTTCTGCAACAACGCTCTCGGTATCGGCATAAAATGAATGAGGAAAGCTGGCTTACATTACGATGAACCACACCCGTTCCTCTTCCTCCTCTGGTGTCATTTTCTCATTTATAATGAGGTCTGCATAGTTGGAGTCGGTGATAAGAGGGATCCGCTCATCCCAAAGCACGGGGGGTGTTCCGGTGAAATTAAGACCAATGACCGAAGCAAGCGCCGAAATAGGACCGCCAGTCACCAGGTTGTCGAGAAACGAAGCCTTCGGTGGAGTTATCCCATGTCTTTCAGTTCTGGTCGTTTCAGTAGACTGGGGGGCCTGGGACTGTGCATGGGCGGGCAAAGTAGGTATGGGCTGTCCAGGAGTCCACCCCGACGAGAAATATTGGGCGTTGGCAAGTCCGGCGGCCACGAAGAGGCTCGATACCAAGGTTAGCAACTTCATGGATCGCGGAGGCAGTGACGGGAACAAAAAGCTGCGGAATGGTTTCGATTGGGAAATACTACCGTAAGCACAGCGTTGATATTGTGCCGCTGAAACTGTGTGCTTCGAGTGCACATGCAACTTGGAGTTACAATAACTTACGCGCTGTTGATCATAAATCATTTACATTATTGTGTATACCGACAATCCATTGACCTAAAGTATCGCAATTGTGTAACGAGGAGATGATGTTGACTGAGCTGTTGTGACCGGCTGCAGTTAATGATTAATTGAGGGCCTTTCAGTCACTGCCGTCATCAGCACTGCCCACTGTAGCCAGGCCAAACATCCCCAGCGTTTACCGCCCGACAGCCAAGTTCACGAGTGCTGCCAGATATGCCCACAGGAATGTTTGGCAGGACGGCCTGGTCATACCTTTGGTTTCTGCCTCTACTGGCCCACCGGGCTCGGGCTATACCCACTGACAGTGAGTATTGTCACGGGTACAACAGGTTGAACACTCATATTGAATCCGGCTGTAGTTCCATCGGCCGCCTCCTTCTATGTCTCGAGCCTCCCTGACCTACACCAAGACCCCACCCACCCGTTACACATATACGCCGGACACATCATCTCCGACCCAAATGCGTCCTCTGCAAGTAACCTCGACGTGCTTGCGCACCTGTTTTTCGTGATGGTGAAGGCACGCCGAGCAGCCGATAAAGAGAGACTGATGTTCTGGTTCAACGTGAGTTTGTACAATGCCAAGGCGTCACCACCGATATGAACTGTATTGCGGCTAGGGTGGGCCAGGATGCTCGTCCTTTGATGGGCTCATGATGGAGGTGGGCCCATTCAGGGTGGATGGACAAGGCGGGTTGAAAACTGTCGAAGGAAGTTGGGACGAGTACACAACTATGGTCTACGGTGCGGAACTGCACTCTCCTGCTTTTGCTTTACTCAGGTCTCCAAATTTGACAGTTGATCAACCCGCGGGGACGGGATTGTCGTACACTAGCACAAACCACTACGTGAATACACTACAAGAGGTATAACGTCCTTTTGGACCCATTGTCCTCGATGACTTCTGACATTTCTTCATAGGCTACGGACCACGTAATTCAGTTCCTCAGGACTTTTTATCTAGTTTTTCCAGAATATTTATCGGTGGATGTCAGTCCTTCCCTCTTGGTATCGTTTTTAGGTACTCACGACCGGCAGACCTATCTTGGCGGTGAAAGTTTTGCCGGGCAATTTCTCCCTTATTTTGGTATTATGATTTTCCTTTCATATCGACCTTTCAGCTACTAACGCGTACACAGCGGACGGTATTCTCAGGTCAGATCTCAACATCCCGTTACGCGGTGTCGCGATCGGAAATGGCTGGATAGATGGCCGTAACCAATACCCCTCATATCTTGAATATGCGGCAACCCATGGTATTCTTGATGTGGAATCGCAGGTAATGTGGATCCGTTGCTTTTACGTGCGGGCATCTGACAACAGATTGCTTGAAAGCGATATAGAGATAGCAAAAATGCTACAGATCAATGCATTTCCGAATTCGACGGTACAACTTCAGAACCAATCAATGTCGAAATCTGTGAGAATATCATAAACTTTATTCTTGAGCCAAAGTTGCGGATGTAAGTGCAGATTCTAGTTTCATCCCATCATACCTTTGATGATACGCAGCGTGGACGGAGTAACAAAGTGCATGAACATTTACGATGTGCGATTAGAGGACGACTACCCAGCCTGTGGTATGAATTGGCCGCCGGACCTGAAGGACGTAACCCCTTATCTCGCGGTACGTTCCCAGTGTTCAAACTTTCCTGCATTATTGCTCAATGGCATCTGCATGTTGACATTTGTAGCGTGAGGATGTCGTCAGAGCTCTGCACGCCACTGGCAAACCTGAGAGCTGGGTCGAATGCCAACACCGCGTTGGGAGCGAGATACGCATGAAGTTCTCGCCATCCTCAATCACACTTCTCCCGAGCGTCATCGAACGGGTTCCTGTATTACTGTTCTCGGGTGACCAGGACTACATATGTAACTACATGGGCACCGAGAAAATGATCGATTCCATGATATGGAACGGCGAGAAGGGTCTTGGTGTGAGTCCATCATTTATTTGTGTCTACGCACTCTTTCTCCCGCTATCGGATGCATCTCATCTTGTACGAGCCCGGGTTGATTGCTAATGTGTCTCGTGTGTAGGCGGCACCAACCGAGCCATGGACTGTCAATGAGATACCAGCCGGGACATGGGTTTCTTCACGAAACCTCACCTATGTCAAAGTATGGCATCTCTGTTTATAATTACATTGCAGCGCCGTTTCCAATATTTGCTTGCGTGCAGGTTTTCAATGCATCACACATGGTCCCATACGACGTCCCCGACGTTGCCCACGATATGATCCTCCGTTTCATGGGCATGGACTTCTCGGCCATTCTCGAGGGCTCAGCGCATATACCGAGCAGCGTCGGCGACGACGTCAAGCCCATCTTCATCGATGACGAGAACCTCCCTGTCTCGTCCAATCCACCAGGAACATCGCCTGAACAAACGAAAGCACAATGGGATGGTGAGTGTCTTTGTGATGTTCCGTTTGTTTGGGGAATAACGCGCGCGCAAGCATATTATAATGCAGGGACGGCCGCGCTGGTCTTTTTACTCATCGCCATCGGTCTCGGCGTTTGTATATGGTGTCGACTTCGCAAAAGACGCGTGATGCTCTCTCGAGGGGGTAATGATACGGAAGAGAATATACCCCTTAAAGATACGTCCGAAGAGGACGGCTTCGGGTTTGAACTTGAGGAGGCTCGTCGAAAGAGAAAAGGGAAGGACCGGGCAGTCGAGGATGAGGGATCGCCGATTTTTGATGTGGGCGACGCTGATGAGGATTAGTACGAGGTGGTCGAGATGTCGACTCGATTTTCTTATCTGGTCTTGTGGATATATAATCATCCAAAAAAAGGGGATCCGTTATATTGATTGTGAGGGCGATTGGATTTCAGACCGAGAGTATTTTACATCTGGATTTCACCAAAGACGACAGTGTCCACCCATTCTCCAGCTTGCAGTTGTGATGGACCTCCCTCTCGGAAGATGGGCAATTGCACCAGTGCATTGGCCCCACGCAAGCTTGCCACCCGGCTCGACCTCTGACCTCCCGTACTATACGCTTTGAGGCCATCTGACGTCGCTTTCACAATGACACGATGGAACTCCACCCGGGGATCCAGGCGCATCGGGTTTTGAATCTATCCATGCAAAACGTTAGGTGTCGTTTCTTCCACGTAGCCGATCGACGTCATGAACACTAAAACAGTGCACGACTCACCTGTGCTTTGACGTGCGGGAGCTGACACCTCTCGACCGGCCATCCGCCCAACCTCCTGAGCGCAGGTAGCACGAATACATAAAACGTCACAAGCGCTGACGCTGGATTGCCAGGAAGCGCAAACAGGAATTTCCGTTCGCCTTCCTGGTTTGGCACAGGCAGGCTCGCAAACGTCGTCGGCTTCCCGGGTTTCATCGACACGCGACCAAAGTGAATCGTTCCCCCGCATCGTCGCTCGATGACGGGTTTGAGCAGGTCGCTGGAACCCATCGAAGTACCACCCGTGGTGAGAAGCAGGTCTGCTACTTGGAGCCCATCGACGATGGCTTGGACGTGTGCGTCGACGCTAAGATATTGCTTCAATCGCGATGGTCTCCTTTGGATGGAAAAAAAAAAAAAATCTGGGCCTCACTCGTCTGGTACTATCCCGAGATCGACGACCGTGTATCCCATGCCTTTGAGTATTGCTTGCAACGAGGGGCGGTTGGTGTCATATATCCCTCCCCATCCGTCAACGGGAAGTGGATTCGGAGATTGCAGGTTCAAAAGTTCGTTACCCGTACTGAAAAGTGCCACAACAGGTTTGCGTCGGACTTTCACCTATACGCGCGTCGCCCCACCATTCAGTGTGACAAACAGACAAAGTAAGGGCAACCTGACAGACCTCTTTTCGTCCGACAAACGCCAGTGTACCAATTTCGCCTCCCAAACTCGTGATCACCTCGTTTTTCTGCAACACCAAATCTCCAGTGCGTACGTCTGAACCAGGCAGTCTCACGTTTTCACCCGGAGGGACCTGCACGAGCGTCTTCACTTGACTCTCTTCGAGATCTTTGCCGTTGGCGTCTTTGATGGTAGACACGAGCTCAGTGTCTTCTACCATGATAACGGCGTCCGTCCCAGCAGGGAGTGACCCGCCAGTGTTGACGCGGAATATAGACCCCTGTGGGACATCCTCCGCAGGCCCATGTGTTTTCCACGTCAACACATTGTAGTCTCCGGGGGGATCGGAAGCTGTCAGCTCAGAGAGTCAAGCCAAACAATTCTGAGTTGGGTTGCATGGCCATCCTTACATCGAAGTGCGTAGCCATCTACGTTGGTGGTTTGCGAAGACGGCACATTCTGTGGCGCGTATACATCTTCGGCGAGTACGCATCCCGCGAGGGCTGGGTCGACCTACACTCGCGTATTAGCCAGTATGATGACGTTTTTCTAGTGGCGATCACGAACCAGCATCTCGAGGGACCCCAAAGGGTGAATCTTGATCAAGATGAGAGAGAGGGCTTCTTCGAGACTGATCTGCGGGTATGGTGATATGCGATGGCGACCTGGAGCTGTGGACGCGTCTGCAACGCCTGATGATGTAACAGGTCTCGCGCACTTACCAGGCACAGATGGGTCATGGGAGAGTAGTGTCCGGGCTTGAGGCGCTTTATGTCCCTCATGATGATGATGATGGTGTTGGTGTTGGTGGTGATGGTGGTCAGGCGGATTCGTGGCCTGGGACGGGGTGTGACTCGTCCCCAGTGTAGCATGTACTTGTTTACCGCTACCTCCCTTGATAAGATCGATCGCGTGGGCAATAACACCATTGGAGAGAAGCACCTCCATGTTCTCCCTCACAGCCTTGACACTCCCGGGGAGTGTCACGACGAGGGTGTTTTTGACCGTTCCCGCGATCGGTCTGGACAACGCCGCGAGCGGCGTGTGCTTCATCGACGCAGAGAGCAAGAGATGTACGATCCCCGACGCATGCCGCTCGATCAAGGGTGATATCGCCTAACAAACTCCCTTGTTCAAGGCGGAACCGAATCGTGAAGGCGGGGTACGGGTTACCTCGGGCGTTCTGTCTCTCACACCGAATCCAGTTCCACCGGTGGTGATGATCCAGTCTGTTGCGCCGCCCAAAGACTGATCTTGGACGGCCTGGCGGATCTGAGCTTCGTCATCTGGGAGAAGGGTGGTAGATATATCATGAAAGCCGTGATGCTGGAGGATCTTTTGTATTTCGGGGCCAGATAGGTCTTGGCTTTTACCCGAAGCTGCGCTGTCGCTGACTTGGTGTCGATGAGCTCCTTGTACGTGGTAGGGGAGCGGCTGAGGCAACCATACCTGTGATGACGAGTACCTTGACAGAGCTCATGAGTTGATAGTGGTGGTGGGGTACGACCGCGTCAATTCCGAGAGGTTCACTCCTACTCAAATGCGTGAGTCATCATCTAGATCGCAAGTTCCTCTAGTCTATACAAGCCAACGCCCAGACCAGTCCGCTGTTCGAGCTGCTTTTTCCGTCTCCTCCACTCTGCTGGACTCTCCTTAGATGCATCCGTCTTTTCCTTGAGCAACTGAACCTTCACAAATGGTTCCAGCAACCCACGTAGCGTCTCTAAGCTATCTATCAAGTTGATCTCGGGATCTATAGCTGAGAGGATTCGACGTAGCAGATCGTGCGCGGGCTGGTACTGGAGAAGAGCAACGAACGATGCGTCAAGCAAGGCTTGAAGGAAAGTGATGACCTGATAACGAATAAATGTTGCGATGTGAAACAAGCGCGGCTGACATACCTTGGGATACGGAGGAGAATCTGCCATGCTTGGCGGCATCTTCGTGTTCGTGGCCAGTGACTCAAGCAGGGCCTCCATCTCATGTTCAGTTCCACCTTGTATCCAATTCTCCAGTATTTCTAGGATCGCGACGAGATCCTGAGCGTCGGGTAGGTATTTCCGGATAGCCAGACGCAACGGGGCCGCTGTGAACGGATATGACACGCAGGCGAAAAGATAGGACCAAAGAGGGGGTATATAACCCTCTGAAGCGTCAACATCCATCGCGTTTTCGCCCCTGCGTTGTCTGTCAATAAGGAATTTGGCCGAAGCCATCAGTTCGTCCTCGGAGATGTCCGCAACCGTCGTGAGAGCAAACATCACGTTCTCCTGAACAACTCGTAAGGTTTAAGAAGTTGGAGAACCGCACGGCAGCAGAATTCTTACCCAGTCACCTCGTTCGCGCAGCGTCGTGATAAAGCGACCGTTGAGCATGATAGTGCTGACGACGGCATTTTCAAGAAGACAGCGTGTTATGCGGGGAGTGTACGGGTAATTGGTTGGTGGCTCTGGAGGCAAGACGATCTTGAAGATTTTTTTGACAAATTCATGACCGAGAGTGGCTTCTTTCGACTGTTCCTGCCATTAGTGAAAAAATTGCATCCAACGATAGAATCTTTACGCTACGTGAGTCAAGCCACTTCAGGAAAACTTGCTCAGCCTTTTGTGCATGATTCTTCTTTAAAGAAGCCCGAATATCGGAAATTATCTTGGTTGGTCCGTCGTCCTCTTCGGATTTCTGACCATTCGATGTTTTTGGGAGTAGCCACTCAGCTGTCAGAGCCGTTTTGCCTAGCGAAGCGGCGAGACTCGACTTAAGTCGTGGGTCCACGGGCACAATGTACACCGAGGAGTGCTTAGGGGATGCTTTTTTCTCATGCCTCTGTGGGGACGACACGGTCAAAAGTACTTGTCCTTCGTCTGCGACAGTGAGGCTTAGATGTGCTAAAGAAAGTGAGGATGGTACAGGCATCGACTGTGCCGTTAGAAGGACTCCGTAGGACAGGTCCCATATTTGAAGCGATATATCTTGGGTCCCTTCCACTAAAGCAGCGAGGAGGACGAGAGAAGTGCCCAAGGATACAACAGCGATGCCGTCCCTTGCCGATGGCTTTTGTCTTTTGAGGATGGTCAACCGTTGGAGGTGAATGTTTTCGGAAAAGGGGGTTGAGACAAGGGTCGAATTCTGGCATACGAGTTGATATGTCGCCCATATTCCACGCGAGTCTGTAGCATGATATACCAATGTGCCATCCCGATGAGAATGGAAGACGCACCGATAAAACTGAGAACCCCAGAGGGACTGCAAGTCAAGCCGCGTATAGCGATCTTAGTGCCACTGGTCGAGCTTGTGATTGGTATCTCGCAAGTTCCGAATGGAACGAGTTCTTCTCCTAAGAGCACAAGTCGTACGTGCAAGATCATGCGGACCCGACAGCAAGTGATGACAACTTTGCTATATGAGTTCATGTCATCCTGCACGAAACTACACGAATTGCAAGGGAAGACAAAGGTCTCCAAGTATTTGCGGTCCCCGGGCCAATCTAGCCGGCTTTTTATGTCCACCTGTGCGTTTGCAAGGGAGAGATGTCCATTTTGTGAAACGAGTAATAGCGGTACTATGTCATGACCTGTACCACATATTCGAACAGGTAGATCATCAACCTAGGACGGCGTCGGAGAAAGTCATTGGATCTCGAGGGTAGGAATGAGCGTACGACTACAACAGTCTTCTCGCTTGCTGCGAGTCTTGAACCGGAAAGGCTTTGTCGTATCACCCAGATAGTACGCCCACGATTTGCTTTAGTGATATCTGGGGCTGTTTCTAGGGCTGCGTAGCTGATAACCGACCTGTTCCCGTCCTCCGTAACGTGCAGGCTGAGGGCAGGCATTGCGAAAGCGACACGTCTTTCAACGGAAAACGATGTTACAGCATGGAGATTCTGTAGCTGTGCTTGAGCGCATCAGACTTGGTTGCAAAGCTGGAATGAAATGACTTTTTACTGACATCCCAGACGTGAATGCCCTCTCCTTGTGCGGTCACTGTGGCATAACCGGGAAAGTCAGCGTTGTGAGAGGAGTATATCGCCTCGTAGTCTGGGAGCCTTGGGGAGAGTGTGCTGCCGGAATACAGCTGAAATGGCTCGCCAATGGTCGAGCTCGTCGACGTCGACGCTGCCATCAGACTGCCAGGCGTGGGAGTTGTCGATCGCTTGCTCATTCAAGCTAGCTGGCTGGCCGCAGTCGTATTTCCCTACAACCATCACTCTCCTCAACGTCGAGCACGGGTTCACAAGATGGCCGAACCAACAGTAAGACAACGTGCCCAAGCTCCCCAGGAGGAGAATAGCCCCTTCCGCAAAGCCTTTGGGGCCGTCCAGGTATGCCATCTCCACGTATGCTTCCAGTCCAGCTCCCAATGCCGTCTTGTGGTATAGCAAGTGCTCCTGGTATGGGCTTTTTCACAATTAGGTGAGTGCAAGAAAACGTGGGCTTAGATCAAGTACTGAATCCTATACAGCGATGAAATTTTTTTCCCCCACAAAGCCTCAGACAACTCCGGCTGTCTCTCCCGCAGGCGAAACACCCTCTTCAGCCGGTCAAGCGAATCCCTTACTTCTCCCACCACAGCAGGCCCACCTTGCGTGGGCACTTGGGGAGCCACTCTCGATGTATGTATACTTTTCGACATCTCCCAACGGCGACGTATTTTCGCGTCAATGGACCTCTGGATGGAGAGAAGACCAGGATAAGGACCTGCCATCTTTCGTATGGTCAAACATTACGTTTGGTGATTGGAACGACCATAGAACCGAATACTTTGACATCGCCCTGCCCGAGGTATTATAGCCAGTTATCATATGTATACGGAATCTTACTCGAATCAGGTTGTTCAACGGAACGCGTCTCTCTGGGCGGATATCTTCCTTACGAAGGAGGGGGCAAATCCGGACCCATCGAATTCATCGTTTAACCCCCAGTCCGTGCACCACATTCGTAAACGTTGGTTGACTTCTACGAATCTTCCTATAATGGTTATCTCACCTAATTTGTGACGCAGTGTTGACTAGGTATCTACCGAAGGCCAAGATACGCAAGGAGAAAAATCTTTTGAGCAATTCCGATGATGCACAGGAAGAGCAGGAAGAGGTATCTCCTTGGATTTTTGCCTGACGGTCCATTCTAATTCAATTCGGTAAGGTCATCGAGGAAGATGTGATCGTTTCACATTGGCATAGGGTACGCCACCGTCACTGGCTGACGATGCAACCAGGGGACTAATAGCAGTGCAGAACTTGACATTAGCTCTCATCTCCGATGGGACCGCTCTCGCGCTTGACAAATTACCTCCGGTCATATCCGAACGTGAGTATCCATCGTTGCTGACTGGGCAATACTTAGACCACAACAGATGTCCACCTGGTTCCTGGCGCAAGGGATGCATCCGGAACGAAAGGGTTTTACAAACCAATTGTGTTCCCAAACGATGTCTGGTTGTTACGGTCCCACCTTACCGAGATTAACACCACAACCCCTAGCTTGCCATTGCAAATAACGTTCCAGCCAATGTCGTACTTAAAATTTCAAATCTTCGCGTCGATGACCCACGGCTTCGATGAAGCGATAAAGCAGCAAGGCGGTGGCACTGGCGCAGAGCTAGATGAAGTCAAGAGGATGTTGCTCGAGACCAATCCATGGTTCCTTGGCTTAACCGGACTTGTTAGTATCTTGCACGTGGTGTGAGTTCGGCCGAGATTAGTGTCAGCTAGCCCAGCTGACCGGTGCAGATTTGAGATGCTCGCATTCAAGTCCGATGTATCCCACTGGCGTCAACAAAAGGAACTCGTGGGGGTGTCTCTCAGGTAAGCCTGTCGGCCATTCTATTGCCCTCACTCTTCTGATTGTATTTTTCGATCCCGTAGAACGGTACGCTCATCGCCCGCAATCGATAGGCTTACGCTCATGCCACCATCTGATACATCTTCAGATCATAACCAACGTGTTTGTCCAGACTGTGATTCTCCTGTACCTCATCGACAACAACACAGACACGAGTTGGATGATTCTTCTCGGCTCTGGAATGGGTGTTGTTGTCGAAGCTTGGAAGGCAAGTCACGTTATGCGAGCGATTATCGCACTTGTGTTAACGCCGCGAGTTAGATCACAAAAGCGGTTGATGTGAGCATCGTGCGTTCGCCTGCTGGATCGAAGTTCCCCTATATGCTGAGTATTAAAGGTAAGGCTCGAAAACGTTTTTTGTATTTCGCGTGCTACAAATAACATAATCAGACAAACACGTTCTCAGCGAGGATGAGAAGAGGACACAGGAGTAAGTTGGTTGGAGATGCTAAGGGAATATCTGGCGCTGACTGCATGTTTTTCAGATACGACAAACTTGCATTCCGATATGTGTCCTATGCGGCCATCCCGCTGCTCGTAGCGTATAGTATCTACTCGCTTGTGTACGAGACACACAGGGGCTGGTATAGCTACATCATCTCAACACTAACCTCTTTTGTATACATGTTTGGATTCGTGAGTATATTGGGGTACCCCGTTCACGTTGGCAAGGTTTCCTGACGACAACTGATTACACCAGGCACAACTGATACCCCAGCTCATCATAAATTATAAACTAAAGGTCCGTCGTTGCTATATCTGTCGATTGTGGCTTCTCATTGGCGAACTCCGGCAGAGCGTGGCTCATATGCCAATGAAAGCAATGGTTTACAAAACCCTGTCGACGGTGGTGGACGACCTATTTGCGTAAGGATCACGGACTTGTTACTATGTGATCACATGGGGCACGGAACTCACGCGACGACCACTCCACAGGTTCTGCATCAAGATGCCAACCCTCCATCGGCTCGCATGCTTCCGGGACGATCTTGTGTTTTTGGTATTCTTATACCAGGTGGGCGATTGTACTATCTCTGGACACAGCACCGGTCTGACATGAGGCCCTGCCCACACAGCGGTGGATATATCGCATCGATCCCAAACGAGTGAACGAATATGGACAAGTGATGACTGAAGATGCCGTCAAGACTGACGGCAACGGGGAGACGAAGAAGGACAAGTAGTAACGAAAACAAGGTCCAATCGGGGTGAACGGGTGGAGTTACAGAAGGTGGTGTACGGCCTCGCGGTGGTAGCGGCTGCACCCGGATAATTCGGAGAGTTCTGATACCATCTTTCAGTCGCGCTAGCTCCCGCCGTGCCTGTGCGGTGTGCCTTGGTGGTTAATGGATATAACTGTATAGGACGAGCTGGTCGATAGAGCGCTAACTCTGTGTGAAAAAGGAAATTCTAAAAATGTCGAAAACTGCGGCCAATTTAATTAACTTGGCCGCGGATCTGCGAATTTCGGGCGAGAGTGTGACCGTGGGAAACGGGACCCCATATCTCCTATTTTGGAATGCGAAACATGCACGTACACGGCACCGGACATTCATCTAATCCGCTGCTTGGATCTCGTTTGCACCGCTAAACGCTGGTCGACCCATCTTTCCTTTTTCCCTCCACTACCGCAACCGTCACAATGGCGGACATGCCCAAGGACCAGCCTTCCAGGGCCTGCAAGTGTCTCAACGTTCGTATATGGCCATTGCTTCACGCAGAGAATCCCCCCAATTTTCTCATGGCTGCCTCTGGTGACTGCGAATATACGCTGACGTACGTTGGCGAGCGCGGCATTTTCATTGTTGGTCGCACCGAAAATTTGCTCATCTGTTTCAACTCATCGTTTTTGTCTCTTCAGACTCATCCACAAGTCACCATGAGGACGAGGAAAATTGGTCCACCCATCGTGGACTCGTCTCGATGCATCCGATTTACGACGCTCACCTGTCTTCTCTGTCAGACGGTGGCATATCGTGTCCGGCAGCTTGTCGCATCCGATGTGGATCGTCAGGAGGGCCCATTGCTCCCCTCTCCTGACTGGGTTGAACAGGAGACCCTCCTGAGCAGTTGTGGGTGGATTGAAGTGCACAAAGACTGTCTCGTGAGTGGCTCGACTGGTTCCCGTCCTTTCAGCACGCCGGCAGGAGCAATGTCAAGAGTTGTTTCGTGGTTCCATTTGTCTTGTGTCGTATTGGCATGTGTGACTGTTGGCGTCGTGCTTTATCCGCCGACACAGCATGTCTTTCTTGGAAGGTCGATGGCCTCTTCAGTGATGTTGACTCATGATTTCTTGCCATCGTTTTAGCTTGCCGAGGACGTTACGCGGCTGTCATCCTCGTCTACGTACTCGTCTACCTTTGGCATTGCTTTACCTCAGAATGCGGTCACAACGGCGACAGTGACGCAACTAGCCCAACAATGTCCTCAAGAGTCTCGTGCGCAGACGAGCGCTACTGCCGGACCTTTCTTGTATAACTTGGAGCCCCTCTTCCCACCAGCACCTTTCGTACCCTCTCACCCCGTCTTTGCTCATCTATCGTCGATTGCTGTGAAGGCTTCTGAGCATCTCAGATCGTTGGCAGAGGAGCAAATAGCGGCGACCGTTCGAGATAAGTTTGCAGAACTGGAAAAAGCGAATGACGGACTACGACATGATGTGGAGAAGATTTGGCGGCAATTTATTGAGAGTATAAGTGAGGCGGAGAAGCAAATAGGGTCCAAGGTTGCGGAGACGAGGAGGCGGGATAGCTCACGTGGCCTTTCGTTGTCCACATCGGGAGTCTCAGGAACGTCTCTGATCCCCGTTCGGAATTTCGTGCCGACCCTAACCACAGCGTCGAGAACGATGTCTCCATCATCCTCACTCCCCAGAGTTTCCTCCCTTTCAGCATCGCTAGCAGCTTCGGCGTTCCAACATGTCCGCATGGCCCAGGAATCAGCAGAGACGTGCGAACGATCACCACCTCCCTACTCGTCCCACCCCTCCTCGCTTGGCTCCGCGGAGGATTCAATCTCGTCATCGCTCGAACCTTCCCCTGAATTATCTCCGCGCATGAATGGTGACAGCATCGTGCAGCCTTTCAAGCGGAGCATGGACGAAAGGAGGGACACAGCCGCCAGTTTTAGGTACTTCACAATCCTGGAAGCCGACGTCGCTCGGGCACGTCAACACGATCCTTCTTCCCTGCCGAACACCAGAAGCGAAGGCAGTTTAGAACCGGCTACAGAGAGTGGAGATTCAAATGCCGCGACAGTAACCACACCAGCTAAGGGGGCGGAAGAAGTTCGTGGACATCCGCCGGAAAACTCTGATCGGGGTGTGATGTCGCCTACGGACGGGACACCGCGAAGGAGGAAGGTCAAGTTCGACATCCAAGCGGGAAACCTCACAGGTGAGGGAGCGAGCTCGGCAGTCGATGGTGAATATCGAGAGGACGAGGGTGAGGGTTTGGCCTCGTCCTTTGCTGCCGGGAACTGACGGCATCCGTAGAGCTGATATTTGACTTGGAGGATGGAAGTAGTGATCCCGAGTCTTCAGATGCAGCTCCTGCTCTTCCATTCGTTGAGAATGCTCAGACACGACGCCGAGGACGTCATCGCGTTGCGAGCCTTGGAGCTTTACCAGCGTCGCTGTCCTCTCTCCGGCCGCCGTCACTTCCAGCTTATTCCGTCCGTTCCCCAACCGCTGAGGAACCTGCAACCAGCGAAATAAATAGCGTTGCCTCACATACAACACCGCCTGTTCTACTATTACAAGGCGACCGATCCAAATACCCGGAACAACAACTCGATCCACAAGAAGAAGAAATATTGAAATTAGTCGCGGCAAATACCCCAAGTCATAGAAACGCGTGGAAAAGAAATAGTAAGGCATGGCAAGTGTTCGTGAGTAGACGGCGGAAGGGCGCCTCCGGGGCCCTGATACCGGAAGAGACCGAGGATGGCCCCGGACGAGGGGCAGACAATACAGATGACAGTGATTGGGGTGCTTCTAAGGGTAAGCTTTGCCGGTTGACGTCGACGATGCTGGGCTCATGAAGCACAGATATACGATGGTCTTTAGGAAATGCCGGGTTCCCTTCCTCGTTACCCATCGACATTAGTCCATTATCTCTTCAGAGAGTGCCATTGTCACTGGCATCGTATCAGCCCAAAAGTTCGCTTTCAGATCGGGCAGGGTTGATAGTTCCTGCCTTCCCGGATGGTCGACGACATACTTCGTCGGCTACCCTGCGCAGGGCTTCATATGCGGAACGAGATCGTTCCAGAGCTATAGATCCCGGTGCCCTTGACTTTATCACAGGGGATGGAGAAGACGTGGAGGAAGACGAGAGTGAGGATGAGCCTAGTAGAGCGAACGTCGTGGACGAAGGCCGAGGGAGGCGGCGCGCATTCAAGATCCTCGAGGCTCGAAGTAAGGTTCCAGAAGCGGGCATGTGGATGAGTCTTGCATAAGTCTCTGCTTTCAGTATGTTGTCGCGTTTTTTTTTTTTCCATATATATAATGTGGCATAGCTCGTAGTCTGCAGTGTATGCGTTTCGACGTCCGTTTTTACATTATTCTATCACTAATACCGTAGCTCTTTTGCTTCATTTGTAGCATCGTCGTTGCAATTGTTTTGAAGTAACGTTAACTACACGTGCTGACATTGTGCTATTGCAGTCTGGACGTTATCGATTATCCTTGCTAGCCTGCAAGCAGCTGTACGATGTGAACGCACGACCATCATGCCAATAGATCCGATTCCCGACGTTGGACCCGCTGCCGATATGATGCCAACTTCTTCTCATCTACAAACTTCAAGTTAGCCGACTACATAATAATGTGAACTGCTCGTTGAGTCTCCCAGGTTTGGGAAAGTGTATTTTGGGCATCACAGCCAATCAGCCTTGCAGAAAAGCCCGGTGAGAACCCTTGATTTCCTTTTTTTTTTTTTTTTTGCCAGGCCCCCGTTCCCCAGTCACAGCTGGTAGAGTCGCCAAGCGATAACGTTACACTTCCTACCACGCGTCCTTCAGTTGGCTAATTCGGCTCAGATCTGGCCAGCAGCGCTATATAAATATGTATAGATATCTTTTCTCCCCTCATTGATCCACCCGATCGCACGACCTCAGAGGTTCAACAAACCATGGGTGAAAGAGACTACCAGGTGAGTACTTTCACTCACTTTTTTTTTACCTCACTCAAAAAAGGTTGGAAATCGACGCGCTTGCCAATAAGATAGTGCCAGGGTTCTTTCACCAGAATGATCCAAAACTGGCGTACGTTGAACAGGTACGCGTGCAAACGTGATAAATTCACCTACCTGCGTTTGACTGGATGTGACCGTCCTTTTGCTACTAGGCTGTGAGTTCGCGTCAGACCTTGACACCGTTTGTGTCGTACACCCGAGATCCAGTATACTGAGACGTGTCGTGTACTCCAGGTACTCCCCCGATTCGGGTTGATAGACCAAAGTCCCGATCGGTGGACGACGTTCGTTGACAGGATCAGTGAGCTCAACGAGACCGCAGCACCAGATGTGCAATACAAGGTCTTCTTCCTAGGCAGACACGGGGAAGGTTATCGTGCGTCTCCGCGCTGCGTCAGAACGTGCCTCATTTCATGGTCTTTTCTAGATAACGTGGGTGAAGCTAAATATCCCAAAGTGGGTTGTCATCTACTCGCCGTGTTTTCGACTCCTTGACGTCCGTCCGTGGTATCGGTTCTCCAGACCTGGGTCAAGTGAGTTTTTGCTTACAACCCATGCGATCTCATCTTCGATATATCGGATCAGCGAACGGGCGAAACAAAACGGCGATGGAGACATCGTATGGGGACGTGAGCGACGCCTTTTATTTTAGGAGAGCGTGCAACCCTCTAATCTCCGAGTTTCAGCCGATCCACGACTCACAGAAGTGGGCAAACAACAGGCCCGGAACGTTTGTTCGGTGTGGAAGGAGGAACGAATCTTCCAGATTCCTATTCCACAAAAGTTGTATACCAGTCCGCTGACGCGCGCAATAGAGACGAACAAGCTCACGTTCGACGAATCTATTTTCCCCGGTCTCGAGGTGACTATTCTCGAGGTGAGCCCGGGCGATCCTATCACCACCTCCACTAAATTGGCAACCTTTTCATGCTGTTCGCACACGCTTATAGAACCTCCGTGAATATTCTGGCGTCTTTACCCCTGACAAGAGACGCTCACGGACGGAAATACACGAAGAGTTCCCAGAATACCTGTTTGAGGAAGATTTTGAAGACGAGGATCCGCTCTGGACGCCGGAACCTCGAGAAACCCGCGAGAAGGTTGTGGAACGATGCAGGAATGTGTTGGATGCCATATTTGACAACGACGAGGCCCACGGTGTGCATTCATTTTTCGTTTACCTGACATTGAAAAATAATGGTCATCACAGTTATATCTATCACATCACATGGAGGATTCCTAGGTACCCTCATGAGATTTGTGGGGCACCGTTCTTGGATAAACCTCACGGGAGGTAAGTTCCCAGCGCTCGTCAAATTTTATCTGGAATGAGCTGATTTCGTTGACAGGGGTCTTACCAGTGGTCATCAAGGGGTCCATCATAGAAGAGGAACAGCACAACTAAGTCACTTATGTTGTGATACCAAGTAGTGTATTGTCGGTTTCGTTCCGCTGGAGGGCCAGTATATGACGCTCCTCATTTGTCTCGTGGTTGTTCTCTCGCACCTTATCTCGGCCCTTTCTTGGGCAATTTTTGTATTTGCTCCTTTCCGATAGCGCGATAACGGCTGAGTCAGGTGTACGGGAAGGTGTCCCCCAAGTTGGCAAACGAAGGGTAGGGAAATTAAATGTGCTCCGCTGCTGCACGAGGATCAGGCATGTCGGCAAACAGCACCGGACCGACCTGACACAGAACAAAGCGCGCAAATAACCGAGAGAAAATCGTATCACGTTTGTGTGGTGCACGTGGAAGGTTACAACGTGTGATTTGATAAAGATGCCGAATGCTTTTTGTCCTAAGTTAAATTTGAAGGCAATGAGGTACTCATCTTCCTTGTTCAATCTCGCATAGATATTTGCTGTGGCCGACTCGTATACGTATTTTTCTGTCCTTGACGAACGCCGATCATTTTCAAGAGGCGACCTACCGTCAATCAGACCGATATGGGTCCCTCGGATCTTGTGCACGCCTATGGTGGATATTAGTGGGAGGGTACCTTGGATTAATACCACTATCTATAGTTGATTGCCGAACACCTCAATCGGGGAAGAAAGACGGTCCTTGGGTCGGATCACTGACACATAACTTGCACAGCAGAGCTCTCCGGGCCGGGCTTGCTGTAGAGGATAAGTTTCTGGGCTATTCGAGGGAAAGACGTTCTAGCAGTAAAGAGATATGAACAGACACCAACCTCATCTCCATATAGAATACCAGCACCAGTGGCATGGGCGTATCACGAGATCTAGTGTGATGTGCACATTTCCGGGAATGTACGGTGAGGTGTCGTTATCTGGAGCAGAGACCCCAGACCCGGGCCACTAAGGCGAAGAAATGGAGATTGGAGCTTGTCTTGGAATAGATTGAGATCCAAGGGGCCATGTGGGCCAAGGGGAATGCCCAGCGGACTTGATTCCCTTCTATCGCCTCGGTGCTAGCTGCCACTGCTCCCCGTGTTTCGTCTCTGGTCTCCATGGAATATAATTGAGGTCGTCTTCTGCGGACAGTACACAGAAGGTGTTTGGAGAAACGGTGACCCAAGATTATTACGAGAGTCAAGGTATCCGCATCAATAGCGAGCACTGAGCGCGGGAGTTTGTCGGATGTGTTGGCAGCGACGACGGTGCGACACCCATTTTAATACGAAGCATCCCCACCGGACGGCGACTTACACAGTCCAATGTGGACTGAGTTTCGGCTTTGCAACCCCGTCTGCAACGGGTCATCAGCCATGATGCCAAGTTGATCAGGCCCACTGAGTCTGCCACCCTTCCTAAAATATGATTAGAATGACTGCAGATTTCTTGAAGTATGTGGTCTGGTTGGGAGATTTAAACCTTCCCTTGACATCTTCGACGTTTCTAGTCGTCGTCAGGCCCAACTCAGGCCCGGGCTATCCCTCGATCTACCCCCGCAAAAGTCTTTGACACCGAGATAGGCTCCATTACTGATACCCATGCGGCCGAGCCTGTGAGTCGCCACTTCAATTCAGACGCCAGACTTTTGTGGACGTCCAAACAAGGACGATGAGCACAGGAACAGGGACGGTCACAGCGTTTTTGTTCCGCGTATATCTGAGACGTTGTTCCGCGACCCAGTAACCTTGCCAGTAACTTGTATTTAATAGCGAAGTTGCGTTGCGACCTTTTGTCAAGCCTTTTGTTGTACTTGACCCTTGTCACGTCCCATTCTGACTCCGACATAGCCCATCACTCCATCATGATTTACCTCTCTCCTGTGGCTTTGCGTGAATGATCCTGCCAGGCCAAGTAGATTCTGAAACCCAATTGTTTGCAACTCATAAATACGACATCGTCCAAGACGCGTTTTATTGTCTTATTGTGATTGGAAACTCGAGGTTCATCTGCAAACCTCACTAGTAACGTTATCGCTTCACGACTGTTGATCAACTCTTTTGTTGTTAGCGAGCCCTCTCATTGGCCAACAAGCAGCTAACCGATCCCAAAAAGTGGCTTACAGCACGATTTCCCTTTATATTTTGCTCCAGAAACTCTGCACAACTTTTTCGGATTGCTGATGACGGTGACACGGGCGTAACATTGGACCTACACAGCAACTGGCCGCAGAACGTCTTCGTCGATAACACAAGTCACGAGACAGTCCGCATTGCAGACAATAAGGATCTCCTTTTTTCGCATTTGGAATTTTGTCTTCTCCACCGAAGCTTGTGCGGTCTCAGTACAGGACCCCTAAAAGCTTTAAGCCATCAAAAACTCTTATCGAACAAATCAGCACTTACCCACGGCGTGCAGCTTCCTATCAGAAGCTTCCCTCATTGCGTGGTGCCCCTGGCGGCCCTTTTCTAGCCCATTAAAAGAGGCGACGTTTGACTGGCACTTCCCACCTTTTCTTGTCGTATCTGCTGTGGGGATGATGCACGGTCAGCCTAAAATGACTGTTCTCGATTTGCAGACCTTCGCTGCGAGCACTCTTGCTAACAGCGAGGCTCTCACTGCGGCTTTGACAATGCTCGAGTCCTGTTTAGCAGGACCAGACATGCCTCTGGACCTGATAGTCCAGGACTTGTGTGCTGTCCCCAGCCTTTTCGAGTTCATACTCTCTGGTGAGTTTCTCGTGTTCATCGCCCTGGTATTGCTAGTATCTGACTTCCGACTAGCCTTGCCAAACGCGGAAGGGATGGTGCTCAGAATCCTGGACACTTACCCTACCGATCCCGCGCTTGTCGAGGCTTCGTTTGCAAGTATTCTCCTTCAAAGGCTTTCATCTGTCATATTTGCACTACCCCCCGACCTCTTTTCCTCTGACACCATCCGTCATATTGGGCGGCATAAAAAATATGTAGAGGATGCGCTACCAGTCCTCACTTTGTTATGCTCCATTGATTTTTCGACTTGTATCACCACTGATGCAACTCCCACAAGTACCTTGGAGGATCCAGAATACGACGATGAAGAGTACTCAGTGTTCTTTATGCGAAACAAGAAACAGAAGAAATCAAGGCGGAAGAATAAGAACAGCGCTCCTAGCATCGACATGACGCCACTCCATAAGCTAGGAGCCAAGGTCCCACTAAACAACCCAGAGGCGTTTAAAGTGGCGTGTGAGATTACTAATAATCTCAAAATGAGCCTGAAAGTGCGTCGAAGGTTCCCTTGAACCCAAAAATATGCAGCTTGACACATTCGTAGTTCTATCTCGAACTCCTTCTGGAGCCGTATCTCGCACAGCAACTGAAGGATGCATATGTCTCGACAGGTGATAATGCGGCTGTTCATTCTTCTGCCCAGCAGAAAACAGAGGTCATTGAGGCTGCCGAGCCAAAGCCATCTGCGTATCCAAAGGTTCAGCCTATGAAAGCTGCACTATATTTTGACAATGCAGATGGCTTTGGGGAATGGCGTATCATCATCGGCAGTAATGCAACAAAGAATTTGCGGGAGCTAGCGAATGGTGACAGAAAGAAATGTGCTATTGTCGTGAAAAAGATCAAGTATGTCGCATGCTTGCCATTGTTAGGCGAACTGACTCTGGTAACAGGCAACTTTCGAATGGGCACTTTTCTGATGAAAATCAGAAAAGACTCAATGGCTCCTCTGGAATCCCGATATTCGAAGCGAAGATGCAGCGGGACCTTCGGCTCGTCGTAGGTTATCTCTTGCGGTGAATACGAATGGCTGTTCAATCCCCGACAGTACCAGATTGACGTTGTCCCTGACCATACTGGGGAGGTGAGTTTGATTTGTAAATCCCGTGACCTCGGTTTGAGAGTCTTTGCAGGTGGAGCAACAAGGTATCAGGTTTCGAGTATTCCGTTGTCCTCAAATATAGACCTGTCGTTCCAGTCATCAAGATATATGGTATATATACCCATACCCAACTGAATCGCATTTGGGACGCAATGGGACAACACCTCGCTGGAAAAGGCAGGGAATACCGCCACCGGTCAGATCTCGTTTCGTCACTACACGAAGGATTGTTCATTTCCCTGGTGTTTGCAACAGCTGCATATACCGAAATCGTCCCGTACAGGCTGGTAGTGACATCTATCTTCCGGCATGCTTCCCACCCGAGTGTCTTCAAAACGACACTAAACTGACACCGCTTGTTCTCTCCGATGAAGACATGGGGGAGGTGTGTCTGTACAATTTCATTTCTTGATTATTGTTCACACGTCTACACAGTTACACTCCCTCCTCGTGTATGCAAATTCTTCCTTTTTTTGTGCTAATCAGAGGCTGAGGTCTTGATAATAACAGCCTTGACAAATACGTCGCCTTCTCTCAAGTATATCTATCATCCACTCACATACGTGACATGCTGATCATTTTTTGCAGGCGTTTTTGCACAGTGCGTACGTTCTTGCATACGGTGACCATATATTTTATACACCAAGACAGGTTTGATTGTAAACCAAGATGTGCAACATGTGTTTGAACTTGCGTGGGTGACGTTTGCATTGTTGAGTAGTCAACGCTAGTAAGCATTGACCACCTGTGTACAGCCCCCAGGAACGTAGGATCGTAGAATGCACAACTTCATGCTATGTTTTGGGGAGGAGTGGTACCGGGTATGATGGATTGGACACTCGTATGAATAAGTCTGGCTCACCACCACTCAGTAAAACGACGACGATGCTCTTCAAGATGCTTGGAATTCAACGGGCATGGGAAATGCAAACATCTGGAATGCCCAAGCCGCGTCAGATCTTTGTAACAAAATCCAATGTTCTGGCCACGAAAGTCGAGCAGTATTTTACAAAGCTACTCGAGTCTTTGACATTAGCCGGATATTCTCTCGAAGAACTCAAAAGGATGCAGGCTCGGAGCACAGAATCTGGGCTGGTGGATGCCGACGATGAAGATCGGGTTGATATTCCACTGAAGTACAGTGCACTGGATGAGAACCACTTTCCTCTGTTTGTGACCTTCGACAAGGTAATCCATTCTCTTGAGTAGTGATTTCGATTTCAATAGCTCATTCTCCTGACTCTAGCTTGCGAGGATGATTGCCGCGGATGTTTTGAGTGGTGATGACCCTGAAGACCGACGTGTCGCGAAATTTTTCATCGCCACCGATGAAATCAAAGTTCAAGATTCGTTCGTGACGTATGATGTCTTCGCCCGAACCTATTGGCCTCACTTTCCACAGCCGTTGACAAAAGGCCTTGGTGTGTACCTGGATTTCTCATATCAACGAGTTCAGCTTGATTAACTGGTTGTATCATAGAACCTTGGCTCGTCTTCTCGGAGTTTATGGGTGCGCAGTCTTGATCTGTGGTGGGTATGTAATTGTTCAGCTCGCTCGTAGGTATCATCAAGGGATCTGAGAAATCACTATCATGTCCTAATGGATTCCTTGATGAGGAAGCATACTGCAGCCTCCCAGCCCGCTCCAACCATGTGTTTGCAGACCAAAGGCGAACACTGTATGCGATCTTTGAAGCATATTGCAAACTTAAAAAGGAACGTCGTCACCACGATGTTGCCGATCGGACGCACGTCATACTGAGAACACTCCTGGGAGGCACCCCGTTAAGAGGGCAAAGGGTCGACTATCTGTATGTCTAAATGCTCATTCGAGGGAAAGGCAGCTTTCGCTTAACAACATATGATTTAGCTACGTCGATGAAGCGCAAGATAATCTACTCATTGATGCACTCCGTACGGACCTCACTCTGCTTTGCTATGTTTTTAGAGTCTGAGATTTGCTTAGTGTTGAGGCTCATCTGTCGGAATCCCGAGGGACTTTTCTGGGCAGGCGACACCGCACAGACCATTTCGGCAGGAAGCTCTTTCAGGTTTGATGATTTGAAGGCTTTCCTTCACCGCATTGAAGTAAGGGCCATATTATTGTCCAGTGTGGCGGACTCATTGTATAACCATCACTCCAAAGCGAGACCAAAGTACGCATTCAATACAGGATCGCCCAGCCACCGATCCTACGGCGTTTCAACTCGCTATCAACTACCGTTCCCATGGCGGTATCGTCAACTGTGCCCACAGTGTCATTGAGCGCATTACACTGTTTTGGCCTGATGCAATCGATGGTCTCCAACCAGAACATGGCACCGTCGACGGTTTAAAGCCCGTGTTCTTCCGAGGTTGGGATCAAGACACAGTTCGATATGAACAGTTTTTATTTGGCGCATCGTATGTTGATATCGTCTCTTGTCTTCTCTATATCTGATGTTTTTCTTAAAGGGGGAGCCGGATTGAATTTGGGGCCCAGCAATGTAAGTAAAATGTATTGGGAGCTGCCTATCGTGATTACAATGTCTTCCCAAAGGTATCCTCGTACGAGATGCCGAAGCAGTCGAGAAACTGCGAAAAGAAGTCGGGGAGATCGGTCTGGTCATGTAAGACAATGAAGGCACAAGTTTCTCTGTGGTGTTAATGCATCCTGCCTCATTCTAGGACGCTCTACGAGAGCAAAGGTCTTGAATTCAATGACGTGAGCCTCGAGGCATATTCCGGCACCTTGCAGAACTGAGCGTTGAATGCAGGTCCTCTTATACAACTTCTTTGAGGATTCCGCCGTTGATGTCTCACGTTGGCGTGTACTACTGAACGGCACGGAAGGAGAAGTCGATGGTCAAGATTTGGGTAAAGTACATGCACCCTCATTTAGACGAGACGAAGGTCGCTTCGCTGGGGTGTGTAGTGAGGTACGTGAAGCTCGGAATATTCATCAAGATCTCTCTGACTTTGTTCACAGTTGAAATTGCTATATGTGGGCATTACCCGAGCGAGGAAGAACTTGTGGATCTTTGACAAGTCTGACAAAAGCGAGCCTATGCGGGTGAGGAACTATTCATCATTTTTTGTATTGACATCACTCATACCTCAACAGTTGATCTGGTCCTCGCGCGATCAGGTTCAAAATTGTACACCTGGGACGGATGTTCCACACCTTGCCGTATCTTCAACCCCGGCGGAATGGGAATCGTTTGGCCACGACCTGTTCAAGCACAAGAGGTACCCCCAGGCTATGCATTGTTT
>JBBPNO010000209.1:0-39055 GCA_038090915.1 Boletus eberwhitei
ATCCCACTCACATGAACCCTTGATGGGTTTCAGTCAAACCAACCACATTTTGGAGTGCATGAATACAATCAAGTGCTGTTTGGAAATCATTACAGAGTAAGTCATGAGTGTACAGAAAAGTGCAATACAGGAAAAGTGTCAAAATGTTGGATGATTTCATGCACCAGAGAACCATTGATACTAATAACTTCAGCAGCCACAAAAAGGAGACCACTGTTGGTCCCTCACATGGACTTCACCAACTCACACCCTACAATCTTGAAATCTGAGCTTGGACAAAAGATCCCTAACCCATAAACAGCAGGACTGAAGAAAAGAGCACAGTTATGGACCTCAGGCAAAGTCAACATGATGGTTTGAGACATACACTGCAATCCAGGGGACATGCGAACCCCCTCTGAGACCCCTCAGCTTTCCCGTGATGCAGGATATATCCACTTTTCACATTCCACCTAGTATTTGTATTTATTTGTTCCGTCAGACAGGGGGTTTGAAACCTTACAAGCAAGGTAATCATGGACTTGTCGCGTGTGAATCTTTCACCATAATAGCTGTACGGTCGTTTCCGGGTTTGTTCGCCGCGTCGCCTTTTATTGGGACCGAGAACCACAAGTCCCCGACACAAAATGTTCTCATAGGATGACACCTCAAATCCTCATTGACCCTCCACCACGGCCATGCCACACACCACCACATCTGCATGCGCGCAAGCACGCGGCTGTATGCAGACAGTAACTTGGACAGTAATGTCTGCGTCACGGTGCGCACGCATGCTCATGCACTTGCATCCGACGACGACGACGCGCCTCGCGCATGCCTCGTCCTCACCTACCTCGCCCATGTTCCCTCCACACGCGACATCGACGCAATGCCCTATTCGTTCTCGCCCTCGCTGTCATCACCGCCGGTTCGTATCGTCCCGCTCGTTTCCGTCACCTGTGGGGCCTTCTTGGTAGCTGTGGGGGCTATACGGCGACTCGGGTGAGAGTGTTCAATGCATGATATATATGTTACAAGAGACTCTTAGATAACCCCGGACCTCTCTGATCATGGTGCAAGTTCACGCCCTGCTAGCATCAAACTTTTTCATACAACTCCATGCGACAAATGTTGCCTTGGCCGCTGTGTAACACCTGAAGTTACCAAACCTCATCTTTGAAACTGTTTTCTCGGATGCTCGTGCATGCCGCGCTTGCGGCTGCTGTTTGTGTCAGCAGCCTGCTAAGTACGGCACTATAGCCGAGTGGTTAGGGCAACAGACCAGAAATCTGTTCCTCTTTGAGGGCGCGGGTTCGAAACCTGCTGGGCCGGCATCAGCTTTTTCATGCACTGACTCAGTATTGGATAGTGTGCGCAGCCAACTCTCCTAGTCATATGCATGCAATGCCAGACACTGTAAACGGTGACATTCGAAACATATGGGACATATATCCTTTCGCCTACAGTGGTACTGCAAACCAAGCAGATACGAGGGGAGCATTGCATGATGTGTACAATGTCTTTAAATACAGGAACTGCCACAGCGCTGTTTGGAAAACTCCAAGTGAGCGTTCCAGGTACACTGTTAGTGCCCGATTTAGTACGTTGGCTGACAGGCACTCATTGCGATAACGCGGTCTTTCGAGAGGTTATCATTCAAGGTGGGATGATTAAGATGTGAACCATAGCGAACTATGATTCTATCGATATAACGATCTTATTGACCTAGTACTTGCTCCCTATACGTGCCACAGCTGAGTGACGGTGACGGCACGGGAACAATAGATCGGTAACACCGTGAGCGCCGGTCAAGTCACACCTCTCATACGCTACCTACATCTTCCTTAGACACCCGAGTCGAAAGGTCATTCATTACTTGATTCATCCGGGATGTTCCAACCTCCATACCCCCCCTACGATCCCCAGGACAGGTCTAGGTGAGCCTCGGATCCCTCTGTTACGGACAACTCACAGACCCATGCTGATCGTTCCTCAATCGTTCAAAACCATCAAAGTTTCTCGTGAGTTCCTTTGGACTGCTGCGCGTGAATGCCCACGCCCACTTTTCGATAGCTATGAAACCGTAGTCAAACGTTGGCCGATCATCATCACCAACATCATCAGCCATGTTCATCACCTGATTCATGACATGACGATGGAGTCCCAGCAGCTCACTGAGTCGGGCGAGGACGCGCTTGAGCGCGCAAAGGAGCTGGACGAAAAGGTTGAAGAGGGAAAGGACATCATCTCGAAAGCCAGTCGCTTAAAGTACCGCATGGGGAGGGATCAGGAGCTCGAGTAAGAGGAAAGAATCCGACGACCAGATCGGGTTGCTCACGGCCTCGTGACACTTTTCCTTGTCTGCAGACAAATACCAAGTGACGGCGATGTCCACCGTGACGTCGAGGTGTACAACGCTGAACTCGCCAGATTAGCGACCACCCGTCAAAACACGTGGTTTACCGCGCCTTGGCTTTTTGCAGAGTAGGTCGTTTAGACTCTGAGTTCCCGTCCCCAGGACTTACTCATCCTCGCTGTTCCTGTTAGATGCTACTTGTGCGTTCTTTATCGACTTGTTTGCTTTGACAGGCTTGAAAAATGGAATAGATACCGTCTGTTTCGGTCGTACTTCAACGAGACGCGTCAATGGCGTGACTTTGACCCCTTCTTTGCGCAAAAAGAGGACATGTTCAAGAACAGTGGTGCCGCGATATACCGTGCGTGGCTTATTACTTGGGTTACCATGGCGGGCGATGATGCTCACCGTTTGGGCGAAGAGATCGCAACCACGATGCACGAGCTGGAACCCGAGAAAGAAAGACTGAGATCGGATCCAGATAAACTCTTGGTTCTTTTCCGAGAGATGGTTGACATGTGTCTTTGGCGAGCATATATATTTCACTTCGCATCTGACGTTTCAGTCTGAACGTGTACCGCTGTAGGGGAAATGCTACTGTACGGACCCTCGTGGTTGTCAGGGAATTTTCACTCATGATCAGCACAGGATCTTTCTCTCTTGACCCACTTGACACCATCCGACATCGAGGAACTGCAGACGGTAGGCATGCAGGCTCAGCAAGCAAGGCAAGAGTTCATCCTCAGAGATGACCAAGAGACGGTTTGGGAATACATCAAGACTCTGGGAGGATCAGAGAGGCGTTGTGATTTTGTCTTGGACAATGGTGTGTAGAATCTAGTCTTGGGCAGCGCCTGATTTGCTTACTGCGATAAGCGGGTTTCGAGGTATTGATCTCAGCTTTCCCAACGACTACAGCACTTGTCAACGATAACATGCTTGATAGCTATTCACTGATTTGGTCTTTGCGGATTTCCTGGTGACATATACACCTTACTTTTCGAAGGTGGTTTTTCAGTAAGTAGACATCGTGGTGATGTCGCAAACATTGACTTCTTCTCCAGCCCAAAGCTCTTCCCATGGTTCGTTTCGGATGTCACCCCTACGGACTTTGAAAGCATCATTACATTCCTTCTCTCGAGTACATTTTTCCCCGAGCCATTGTTCCCAAGCACCAAATCGGCTGCTCATTTGAAACAAATGGTAACACGGTGGCGGTCATATGTTGAACAGGGCATCTTTGTTTTGAGCACAAATCTAAAAGAGGTGAATGGTCAAGAAGTCGACGGGCAAGCACTGGCCATGTTCTGGACCGAACCATGGCCCTACTGGAACATGAAGGAGAGAGCGAGCCAACTTTGGAATTGGCTACATGACAGCGACCTTGTCATTTTCAAGGTACGTACATTCGTCATGGATCCCGTATCCCCCTCACATGCTACCACCAGGGTGATCTCAGGTGTGTTATTATGGTTATTGCCATTCATGCGGGATTGATTGACGTCTGGTTGTCTCCAAGCTATCGCAAGTATGGTTAATTGCTTTGGTTGTGCGGAGACAATGCTCAGTCAAGCTAATGTTTCAGACTCACTGGGGATGTTAAATGGCCAATCTCAACATCCTTTGCTACGGCACTCGGTAGGCGCTGAGTGGGCGATGCGAATGCTGGTACAACCTGAATAAACTGTTGACAGGCCCGTTGGCAGGCTCTTTCCCCTTGCTGAGCCTTCGTACCAACAAGGCTGACGTTGCAGTCGGCATCCCGCAGCAGATCGCAGATGAGCTAGATGCCAGGGGTGAGAAATGGAGGGTGAGCGGAAAGTACGTTGTTCTCGCGATCCCGCGCGTGATCGGAAGTAGGCTGAGCTTCATTCGTCACTCAGGTATGCTCTGGTGAGCTTTGAACCAAGGGCAGGTTGAGTAATGTGTTTGGGGAGGTGCTGGCGTATTGAATTGTATGTCTAGGACGCGGATAAATTAGAGTCTATTCGCATCGAGGTCCAGGATTGGTTGATTGCCCATAATTATTTAATAGACATCGTCAACTTTCTACTTCATGCTGGCCGCACCTCGACTTGGAGTGGAGTGACTTACTACACCCTTCTCATAATGCATCCATGCATAAGTGAGTGACCGACCGCAGTTAACCAAGTCACTGGGGCCGAACTACTAGCACCCGAAGAATGGTGGCGCTACATATGGCGCTGGGCCGCGGCAAGATCTGTCCACACTTTGCTATTGATAAGCGACATTTGCCAAGTAAATTTAGCCGAAGGGACGCTTGGTGGCTATGCAATGGAACTATGCATGATCAAATACTGCATGTGGAGCTCGAATGTACAGAATGTAATTTAACGGAAGCTAAGACGGCATTGCGAGAAAACTTGTATTGCCCAGAGTTATGCTGAAACCAATCTGGAGTTGACATGGCAGCTGCTTTGCAAGTTTCGAGGGGAGACTCGGATGCATCGACGATGCGTTTGGACGGACTCGGAGGAAGCGAAGGCAGTAAGGTATACGTCACGTTACGTCACATATGTCACAAGCCACCTCTGTCATAATGTCATTGGGCCAAGACCAGTCGTAGTATGCATTACTATGAGAAGGTGTAAGTACTGCAGATTCAAAGTGAAACGAGAATGTGGCAGCTGTTTTGAAACGAAAGAGGCTCTTGACGGTCCGTTTCCACACGGTTTGATGATCCTAAACGAAACGAAACCGACGCAAACGGACTCGGAGGGCTGCGGGCTTGGGCCATTTATTGACTCGATGCGACCCTTCGCTAGTGTAACATGAGATGCATGGTGAGGTTCCGTTTTTACTTTCTTCCGCTTCCCATTCTAGTATCTGGACTTTTTTTTAAATAGTGTCTCAGACTGCTCCTCTCTGCAACCTCCTGTCCTTTCTGACATGTTTCTCTCCAGAGTATCGTGCCATGTTGCTCTCCTTGGGCTATTGTCCGCCCTCTCGGGTGTGCTCGCCCAGAATACTAACACGACATCCAATCACACCACGGTCCTTATCCTCGGTGGTGGTATGACTGGTATTATTGCTGCTCGAACCCTTCACGAGCAAGGCATCGACGACTTCATCATTCTGGACGCCAAAACAGAGCTAGGTGGTCGTATGATCCCCAAGTCGTTCGGCGTATCGGGTAGACAAGTCGTCGTTGAAATGGGTCCCAACTGGATCCAGGGAACGCAACAAGGCAATAACACTGCAAATCCCATTTGGGAATTGGCGCTCAAACACAATCTGACTACCGTGCATAATAATATGTATGAAAGCATTAGTATGTGTCCGTGTTATATTTTGTCGTGTGTCGGGTACTCACCAGTGACTAGCTACTTATGACGACAGCGGTTATAATAACTACACCGGCGTGTTCAATAACGCAGTTAATAATTTTGCAAAGGCCACTATGATCGCAGGTAGGAAAACTTTTTCTCCGTATCGAATGCTGCCTGATCATTGTCAACTAGGCCAGCGATTACAAGACGGCGAAGTTGACCTTAGTCTGAGATCGGCATACGGCCTCATGAATATCAGTTCCAAGACACCACAGGAAGTTGCCAGCGACTACTATCAGATCGACTTCGTAAGCATCGTCTGCTTTGTATACTAAACTTGGCTGATTCATTTGTCAGGAATGCAAGTTATATTTTATTTTCCGCGCTCGCGATTGCTAATTTCTTCAATTAATTCTCGCTGGCTGCAGATGCACAGGTACGCTATCTGTTGTAGACCTTGAACCACCGTTTGAGTCGTACGTAGTCACCCTCACAAACCTCGTGGCTCGCTTCTGCATGGGTAAGCCTTCGATTGTCACATTCTCTTTCCTGTCCTCATTTGTTATAGAAAAATAATTTCACATACACCCCGGCATCTGGAGGATTTTCCGATGTCAACCAAATGTCTATCGACCAGCGAGGATTCGTGCACATTGCCCAGGCAGAAGCAGCGGAATTTCTACAACCACAACAGACGGTCTATAACCAGACCGTCAGCCTCATCGAGTATGGCGAAGACAGCGTCACGGTGCATACGACCGGTGGTATGACCTTAACCGCAGATCATGTTTTGTGCACGTTCAGCGTCGGCGTCTTGCAAAACACGGATGTTGTTTTCCAACCTCCTCTTCCCGACTGGAAGGTCGAGGCCATCAACAGCATCGAAATGGTCAGTTGGGCTTTGGATTTGGATTTCGGTGCTTACCGTGCCATAGGCTACCTACACAAAGATTTTCCTCCAATTCAACGAGACTTTCTGGTTCCCCACGGAGGTAAGCCTTTGCCACGTTGTGACGATCTCTCCTATTCACGTCACATTAGATGGGATTGTATGCAGGGAAGCAAAGAGGAAAGTATCCTGTCTGGCAGAACTTGGATCACGTCGGATTCTTTCCGGGTTCTGGCATAATCTCTGTTACGGTGACTGTAAGTGGATACTGAGTCGTGACGACCGCCGTTCTTATGCTGTTTCAGGGAGATTGGTCTCTCTACGTCGAGCAGCTCACTTCTGACCAGGTCCAGTCGGAGGTCATGCAAGTTCTCCAGACGATGTATCCCAACATCACTGTGCCCGAACCTGCCGCTATTCACATGCCGACTTGGGCTTCCAACCCACTGTACCGTGGCTCGTATTCGAATTGGGGACCATCGTACGTCCCGGCACAGTCGGAAAACTTGAAGGCGACGCTCGACAACCGCCTTTGGTTCGCTGGTGAAGCTACCAGTGTCCAGTACTATGGTGCGTCGTTCGAATAAGCCTTCTCCGGAGTGTCCGCTGAGGTGCCTCTGCTTCAGGTCGCTTACAAGGGGCCTACTTCGAGGGTCAAAGCGTCGGCCACGCCCTCGCTGCATGTATTCAAGGCAATGGCAGCTGTGAACTCCCTCATACCATGACGCCCAAGAATCCGCAGTCCTATCAGAGCATTTTGGCTTCGTCCGCCTCGTCTTGACGCGAGTCCATTCTATTCAATCCATTGCCTACGCCTGTCCTCATTACTATTGTGAACTGAAGCGTACTGGTTTTGGCTGCATTCCGCGAACGATGGGACGACAGCTTGCAAAACACTTGAACGAGAGACACAGGGGTACAATAGACAGCAGTGCATTTCGAAGGTGGATCGGTTATGCGTGAGCTGTACAAGTGTCAGTGACGGTTGAAAGCGTGCTTGCACCGCAAATCCCTGTCCATACACATTTACATGACACCTGACCGCTCCGGGGTGAGTAAGTCGGACAGGCCACCATGTGGTCCAGTGGTCCATTACCTTTATATTCTAGCCTGGGTGTTGAAAAACCCCTCAGAGATTGATGACACCCCGAAAGCGTGGTCAGAATGGGAATCCATTGGGGCTTGATTTTACCTCGGCCGGACCATACACCCTAGATGCCATCCATTCCAATCAGGAGGTCGCTCTTGGCGTCTCATGTTTGGACCAACGAACGACCATGCCATTGTCGGATTCCTCGTGGGCGTCCCACTGAATGTCGAGTCGGTTTCTCTCTACTTCGTCCAGTGCGCCACCATAGTCGAGGTGAGCCCACCAGCCAGCAGAGTCACGGATAGAGTTACACAAGAAGCTGGAGCAACTGCCCTATACTTATGGGTGTCAAATATGTGGCGATGTGCGCGGTTTCAGTCACTGTCATGCACCCGCGAGTACTGCTTTCTTCCTATGCATCATTGACCCCGTCACTGCCCGTGAAGATATCATCCAAAGCTTCACAGTCGGAAACAACTCGCACTCGCTATCTAGTCATCAAGCAGGTACGCCACACGCCATATGACTACGAAACGCACCGTCATTCCGAGTTACTGTGATACAAAGGTTGAATTGGGCAAAGACATGCATACGGCAGATTCCGAAATCACCAACAAAATCAACAAGCATCGAGCGTAATGTACTTACCGACTTACATACAGACTTCAACCCCCGTCCATCTCTACATTTGGAGTCACGTCCGCTGGTACGGCTTGAGTAGTAACGGGAGCTGAGGCCTCCTCTTCGAATCGCTGCGTAAAACAGGCCGCTGTACAATCCCCGGCTTTTTGCCGATCTCGCTCGCAGACACGGTAAGCTCGAATTCGAACGCACATACGAGCGTGAAAAGCAGCGCTTTCATTCTGTGTTCGACGCGATACAGTGCTCAGTGCTGAATCAACACACGTATGGGGTGGGAGTTGGACTCACTCGACGAGGGAGAACCGGTATCCGATGCATGCTCTGGGGCCGCCGAGGAAGGTGAGTTGGTGACCCCACACACCTGGAATCCGCGATACGGCGTCTGGAATGTTTTCCCATCGTTCTGGCCTACAGTCGGTGGCCGTGAGCGAACGAAGTAAGCCGCGCAGACGAAGGGCAACGTACTTGAACTCGTGTGCATCAGGTCCCCACAACTCCTCCGACCGGTTGATCACCAGGATGGGAATAAAGATCGGGTCGCCTTTGCTGATACTGTGCGGGAGGTAAGGATATACATTGAATTCACAGTGGGGCACACAGGCATACCTGATAGAGTCTTGCATGACGCCATTTTTGTCCATGTATGGCTTCTCGACAGGTAACACGTCGTCCTTCATCGCGATCCGCTCAGTGTCTGCAACGGGTGAGTGCACACGGAGGGTCTCTCTCACGACCGCATCCAGGTAAGGGAGCGCCATGAGCTCGTCCATCGATGGAGTTTCTGTGTCAACAGAAAGGAGTTCTTCCCGGAGTTTCGTCTGAATTTCAGGTGCCTTCGTCATCGCGTAGAGTGCCCATGTAGTCGCCGCGCTATTGCATCGTCGTCAAGTCCCAAAATGTGTCAGGAAAGTGTGGCACCATACCTTGTAGTTTCATGACCGGCAATCAAGAACGTGGGGACCTCTGCGAAGAACGCATCAGGCTCTACACGAAACCGCGGAGAGGGGAAACGCACGCGCTAACACATCTTCGTCAGACAACCTCTGACTCTCAGGAATGTCGGTCGCCATGTTCGCCTTGGCCAGCAGCGACAACAAATCCCGACCATCCAAGCTGTTCTTTTCGATTTCACCTTTTTCTGTTGCATTCGCCAGAGCAGCCGATTTGGCACCCGATAGCAGTTCGTTGCCGATGCGTGCCATCGTGCGTCGCGCAACCTGGATTCTGCGTACACGATCGCTAGGCTATCGCGTAGAAGATAAATGTGGACTCATGGTACGAAAAGGGCGTTCATGGTACTGACGAGAAGACGAAACAGCGGGAACCACGCTTGCAAAATAGGCAGGATACTCAATCTCTGACCAGCCGCAACCATGGTCGCGAAAGCTGCGTTCAGTTCGTTTGGTTTCTCGTTCGCGTTGAGCGCATCAAATTCGTAGTTAAAGCCTAAGAGCGGTCAGCAACGCCTGTTCGACCGCGGATCGGGCGACAAGTGCCAATAACTCACCTGCGAGACCAATTACGTCAAGTGTCATTCTGTTCAGCCATGACATGACTTCGAGAGTGGTAATTCCGGTAGGATCTTTGGCAATCTCAGACGACCAGACATCACGGAGCTATATTAGCCACGGTGAGCGATCTACGTGGAAAGGGATAAGAGAGCACACACTCGGGCAGCTTTTGCATGGAAAATGTCGGTTAGGGCCCGAATTTGTGCGGGACCGAATGCAGGGTTCTAAATGTCGAGTCAATTACACAGCTGGTGTATATCCGCAAGAATTTAATCACCATAATGTGTCTCTGTTTAGAAGTGGGATTTGTGGGTAGCGACAAAGTTAAGCAAGAACATGGATACTAACCTGCTGGCGATGCTGAGCACCTTCGACGATAAGGACACCTACACTCGTGTGTAAATATGTGCGAACGGAAACTATGTGAGGAAATTACGCACCTTCGCCAAGGATCTGGGATAAGTTGTACCTGGTCTGGGAGGGCTTTTGGTAGTCGCTGCTGTGGGTGAGGACATGGTTGAGGGCCCGCGTGTCCATGGTGAACAGCCGGTTGGTCTAGAAAAGCACCGTGTTGAGTACCGTAGATGAGGTCTTGGGATGCCAACAACGTACGTAGAACAGACCCTTGTATGTCAGCGTGTTGCCGTACTGTTTCACCCATTTTTCATGGAGTGTGGAGTTCTCCTAGAAGCGAGCGAGAAAGATAAGGTTAGTCAAGTCCAAGTCTATCATGACAAACGACGAGGAGACGACACACAGCATTAAAAATCTCTTGTAGATTTCCATAAATCCAACTTGTTCCTTTCGGACCGGGTAGGTGGCGTATGGGAGATGTGGATACACGGTACACGAACTGGAAGAACTTCCAGAGCCCATATGCGGCCACAGAGGTAAACACGGCGAGCAGAAGCTTTCCGGCTGGGATCATGATGTCGCGTCGTCGAGCTTGGGAGGGAGGGATGCCACAAAACAGTGAGCAATTGCTATGTGGTTGGTCTGAGAGACCTACTAGATGGAGGCTGTTTATATGTATCGGACTCTCCTCGTGTAGGCGACACATTTATAGCGTGCCAATCCTGACTGGCACCAGCCGAAAGGAACGCAAAAGTCCGGTCCAGAGAGACATTGTCTAATACCGGTTGAAATCATATGTCGCCCTTGAGCTTGCGCATCCACTACGGCCGGGACCGCGCGTTCATCTTGCCGTCGTACAGGTCTGATTCGCTGAGCATCGCACCGCCTTCCTCCTTAATCAACGTCATCAAGATCAGGTAATGAACAAAGTGAGTGCAATGTCGGACCGTGGCGTTCACACGGTGTTCAAATACTACTTACAAGTACAGTACTACTACGAGTCACCTCGGCTTAACTTACACACACTCTTTACAGATGGGCTGGTACGCTCACGCCAGCAACTTCACGCCCGACTTATCATCCGTCCCTGTGGCATGAGAATATTGTGCGTGGATGCACTCCTGGTGAACGAATAATGTACTGGGATATCGTGTACATTCCGGTTCTGCTATCGTAGGCATGGGATTGTCTGAACAACGACATTGACCCTGCCCACTGTTGAAGTCGACTTGTACACGAGCCACCGTCGTACTAACATGACCTTGCTGCAAAGTTGTCAATGTCGGCGGCCGGCTGCGCTCACCAATCAGCAACATGTTTATTCTCGAATGTCGGACGAGAATTGTAACCACACATATATCATCACCCACCAATGTGTATCAGTCGGTCACTACTAATATGGTATGCCACCACAAGTTTCTCTCCTCCACAGTGACCGTCGTGATGAGGCCGTCTGCCGACTTGGTCATGATGTGGCGGCGAATCCGGCTGAGTACATACATCCTTGGTCCAACTCTTCAAGTTTTGATGGAGTGTTAGGTATATATATAGGGCACCGGGAGTGCAGTGCCTTATAGCGCTGTACAGTAGTCCTGCCAACCTAGATTCCCGGCGCTAGTACCGTAACCTTGACTCACCCCTTGGCGATTTCACCCACACTCCACGAGTTGGTCAAGCTGGCTTAGCAGTGCTAGCCTGAGACACACTGAGCTGAGATACGGTATCTTTGCTGAATTTTTCTGATACTTCCAGCCCGCGAAAACGAAGACCAGCTTGCGTAACAATTTCCGAAGCGCGAGCCTACTACATACGCCAGCAGTTCATAACCCACGGTGATTCACGTATTCAAAGGACTTGGACGCGGTGGCAAGACTGAAAGCCGACTTCACCAGCACGCGCACACGATGCCATTACGATTCATTCGTTCCAAACTTTCGACCGGCTTGGATGCCCTTCAAGTTGCCATCTCCACGACAACCTTAACCAGGGACCTTCTCTCGACCCTCCAATTCCCACCTGCGATAGCGGCTGTTTCGCTCGTTCTTCTTATATTGGAAACAGTCCAGGTCAGTATGACGTTGTGTACTGTCGTTCGATTAGGTACCATGGGAATCGTGTCTTAAAACCTCCTTCAAATGTGGTGCAGGAAATACAGACGAACCAAGCTGGTTGTGTTAGCCTGGCCCGGCGAGCGGCACAGATATTGGTCGAAATAGATCATCAGATGCGGGGAAGATGGGACTCTGCGCCCGAACGCCTGGTGCAAAACCTGCAGAAATTCGAAGGGTAGGTCTTGACTCCTGTCTTGATATGTCTAGCCACCGAGACACTGCGTGGTATCACCCATGCACGACATCAGGATCTTGAAACTCATTCACGAGTTCATGAAGAGGCTTGCTGACTCGAAATGGAGCGACCGGTTTCTCCGAAAGAATTCAATCGAGGATGCGCTCGTCGAGTACACCAGGTTGATTGACGAAGCTGCACAATCCTTCCAGGTTGATCTAGTCTTGTCGTGAGCCGATCTTGTACTAACTGTCATGATGCAGCTCGCTACACTTATCGACTTGCATTATGCCGTTGGCACGCTCTCGCGAAGTAACACTGAGAATATTGAGATCCGAGCAAAGGCTCCACCCTGCATCGAAGCCCCGCCACCTTACGAGAAGAAGAGCACACAGGATTCGAGTTTTCAAGAACCTCAGGTTGCAGAATCGAGTGTGACCACAATCGTCGATATACCCGAGCTCACTAGACCACCGACGGAGTTGTTCCTTTCTTCGCAACCCGAGGAATCGATTACTGAGATTGCCACGGATGGTATTCAGGACTCCTTGAACGATCACTATTTGCCCGAAGAGATGTCCTCGTTGACGTTGGATAGCGATCATGGGGTATCACTCAAAGGCCTTTGTGCATTATCGCATCTCACGTATTTTCTAGTTCCGACGATACCATCAATCCGAGATTATACTACGGGGTCGATCGTGCATCAAGGAAGGTTGGTGGGCGGGAGGAATGGAGGTACAAGCACAGGGACAATCTGCTCTCATCAAGCGATATGATGACCCAAAGGCACAGGCAACTAGGGTGAGCTATTATGTGTCACATGAACGGCAATAGTAGTAAAATTTCTTCAGAAATGGCTGAGAGACGTCAAGATGCTTCAAAACATGTAGTAAGTTATCACTGGTAATTTGGGGATATAGTATAACAAGTGCAGCCACCCAAATTTACCTCAGATGTTGGGCTTTTCGGACGAAGAAACCGCGACTCCTTTTATACTTTTGGCGAATGGTGAGTGCGCTGCACAGTTTGCATGCCTAAAAGAACACTGACGATCGAGTTAGTGAAGACACAAACCCCTGAGGCAACTGTGCGGGAGATGCTCCGAATGAAGAGCCTCGCAACGTGCATGGAGCTCATGTTTCGGTTTGTGAGCATGAATTTTCGTTGTGTGGGCATGCATCGCTCACCTTTCGTGCAAGTATCGTGATCTCGCTGTGAGGTGGCTTGCATTAATCACTTGTTACCCATTTCACTAAGCAGGGGATCATTAGGATACAGCAATGTATGTCCAGAGACAGCTGAATCTCACGGACAATCAAGTGCAAGACTTTTTTGAGGTAGCCCAATATCATCTTTGCCTCGGACTCTTTCTGTGAGGCTGAGGCTTCTTAGGCTGCCGGGTTTCGCGTAGATTCCCAGAAGACTCTTGTCGTGGGTTTGCCCCCTCCACGAGAAGGGACGTGGTATTCTGCGCGAAACTATAGTTTATCAAGCACGCTACTTGGCGCATGTCTAAAGGTACGCTTTTGCGTTATCCTTGTAATCGCGACTTATCCTTTCTAGATGTTACCAAACCAAGGCAGAGTTACGTATTCATACGATAAATCTGATGAAGAGGGTTAGTCTCAACTATGATTATTTCATTCGTCACTGACACGAATTAGTTACGGAGGATATGCAAAAAAAGATTAATCATCTTGTGACTCTTGCGCGATCGCTCCTGCCTAGTGATCGCGAAGCGCCCGGACTGCCACCAAAACTTCAAGAGCTCATTGAGGACAACGACTTTGACACACCCTCCTTAACGCTGCGTCAAGTCCGCGATCTGACGTTCCACGCGGGTGGTCATGAGCATTCTTGGTATGAACGCAATGTGCCTGCTTGCAAATTCGCCGTGGGTGACTTGGGGTATATTCCTCGGGGAAAAGATTGGAATTCGTTTGTTTGCTTGGGGAATGCTGTCGAGAATGAAGCTGAGACACTCAAACTGTCTTTCAGGGCAAAGGGAGAGCATTGGTGCTGGAAAGACTGGCCAATGCAGCGAAAGGCACTCCAGGCATTTGAAATGCCGATGAATGTATCAGCGTGTGTACTTTACATCCAATGTCTCGGTCTACATTGACGTTGAACTAGGTGGCCGGTCGCCGTGCCTGCATACCAACAAATCGACGTTGCTGTCACTCACGAGGTCTTTGCTACCTGTGTCAAAGATGCTTGGCAATATCTGCTTGAGAACGGGAAGAGGATAGCCCAACATGCAGGCATCAAACCTGAAGATATTGTTCTTGGTGTGGTCCTCATTATGTCGTCCTGCCAGTCAAAGTTTGCTTACCCATCCCAGTGACGCATGCAGGGACGCATCAAGATTTCTACGTCAAAGACTTCCGACCGCAACCGTTCGGAATGAACCAACACATGCAGACGACCTCACCTCGGTTCGCGGCCAACCCGTTCCACCATCAGCAGATGCACGGGTTCCACCACCCTTCTTTCGATCAACCCATGTTGCCATCGATCGTGTATCTTTTCACGTCGCTCTCACCATTACACGAACCTTATTGGTCGTCCTCTCCGGTGTACACCGTGCCGGGAAGTGAGCGTCCTCCGCTCGATCGGCACTTTGTGTATAGGATCGGATAGTAAGTGTCTTACTCCTTGTGGTTCGAAGATCCCCGTGTGTGCTGACTCACAACGCACACCAGCAAATCAGGGTTTTTGAACTACGTACAGCTACATGCTGAAGACTTTGAGGATCAATAATTATTGTCGATGAGTCGGAGTTCATTTACAAAGCATCTATGTATATAGAAGATACCCTTTGAACCGGTGCCGCTTCGACGGGATACCGAGAGTCGTGGTACAGGGAACGACTTGGTTGTGAAAACAAAACAGAAGAGTTGGCCTGAAATTATTCGACGGGGTTCACTAGTCACTCTCAAAAAAAGTTGACTCGGTTCAAGTATAATGCGCGTGAAATTGGGGACCCCGCCGGAGTTGGCTCGATTCTAGACTCTGGTAGTGGCGATTGTGAATACGCCAAGTAGACGGAGACACAGGGCTCGAGTGGCCAAGCACAAGTCTCGGGAGTCGGGTTCAATTTCCGATACAACATACGGAGAATCGAGGGGCGAGGCGGATCCGCCAGAAGGCATTCGAGTCAGGCATAAGCTAGATTCGGCACGGATTCAACTCCAGGAAGCCACGAGCACGGCCAGCATTGTATACCGATCATCTTCGCGACGGTGACCTTCAGGTTGCACGCCATTTCCGTGCCATGTGCATCAACGGCCCACGTTGTTGTTGTAAACGCGCCAATCGCATGGTAATGGGACCTGATTATGAGATCGGCAAGGAAAGTCACTGATCCAATCTACTGTTCTTTTCCGTGGACCTTGGCAACGTGTCCTTTTACCGTAGAGGCGACCACGAACTTGCAAAGTCGTTAGAAGTCAAGGACGCGATGGGTATCGAGAACTTACCCCATAGACCCAGGCTATGTCGAAGAGACGAATCGCATAGCCTACATTGTAAGCCGGGTTGATGGAGTTGATAAGTAGGTCCCGGCTACAACAGCTCGCCAGTTCTTTGGGATGTCGGTGAGAAAGGTAATCCGATAATTCACGAATCCTCCAATGATGTACGCTGCCAACTGTATTGACCACGTGGATCGTACATGGAAATGACGCGCACCAAGAGAAACATGGAGCTCGCAAGCCGTGCAGTACTGGGATTGTACTAGCGGCACTAGCTCCAAGTGCTGGCACCGTGGCAAGGTTAGTCACACTACTCACTCCGACTCGGCATCACCCGTCGTGTTCTCACTGGGTGGGGGGAGGAACGGGGTCTAGTAGGTCCTTGTTGCTCTAGCCATTTGCATCGAACGTTGTCTTATCCAACTCGAGGATCCCACTAGGGACCTGAAACGAAAAAGAAACATGGATAGCCTTGTAACATTCATAATAAGCGTCGATTAGATTAGATCTTGAAAGTGCTGGTACAACTGATCACGTGCTATATTTGCCGAGGCGGACCAACTTGAGATACGGTGACTGGACTCTGGACAGTGGACTCATCAAAGACTGGCACTGCCCGCCGCTGTCTCTCGCAGCCCGCCCGCCTACTCGCTTACACAATTCTTTGCTTATACGGGTAACATGGCCGATGCATTCGATGTCATTCCTTTCGACGTATGTATTTCCAGCCCCGGCCATCTTATAGTGTGTAACCATGCCCTGGCACCCAGGATATCATGGGGGAGTGGAAGAAATTAGGATCTGGTTCCTTTGGGAACGTCTACAAAGGTCTGTTAGTGTCTCATATACTCTCTTTAACGCTCATAGACACCACAGGCTCTTACCTGGGCATCGACGTGGCCATCAAGGAGGTACTGCCTTCCAGTAACTATGACGTCTCCAAGTATTTCGAACGGGAGTGGCGGCTCATGAAGTAACCCCCCTCTCTCACTCTCTTTCGCCGTTACTCACTTCTCCTCCAGGGAAGCCCGTCACCCAAATGTCGTTTTATACCTGGGGCTTTCTCGGGCACCACCACCAGATGGACGTATCTTCATTGTTTCCGAATACATTGAGAACGGTCAAGTGTATACAGTCGTTCATGAATTTCTACTGACCTCTAACCCAGGCAACCTTCGACAATACATCTTTGACAAGAACAAGCCCTTTCCCTGGCGTCTTCGTATGTCCTTTGCAACGGATATCGCTCGCGCCTTGGCCTATCTCCACGCACGTAAATGTATACACCGTGATTTAAAAGGCGAAAACTTACTTGTCACCGCCAACGGTCGTCTCAAGATCACCGACTTTGGTTTCGCCCGTATCGCGGCTCGCAATGAGGAAGAGAGCAAGAGACTCACCTTCTGTGGCACGGACTCGTATATGTCCCCTGAAATCCTCCTAGGTCATGAATTCGACCTTCCAACCGATATATTTTCTCTTGGCATAATTTTCTGTGAAATAGCCTCTCGACGACTCGCTGACGACCGCCACTTCAAACGCACCGGTCCCACGTTTGGGATTAATGCAGATGAGGTACATAAACTAGCCAATACTGAATGCCCACCTGCTTTCCTCTCGCTTTGCCTGGACTGCCTAGCCGAGGATCCTGCTGCACGCCCCACCACACGCCATATCCTTGAGCGTTTACAGGATATTGAAGCAGAGGTCCTGGCTCGCCCAGAAACAGAGGATCTTCACCTGGGCAGCATAAAGTTCATGACAGGCGGGAAGCGGCCTACAGCCCCTCGTATTCCTAGTTTTGGCGTTGGAATCGGGAAAGACATTAGACAATCGACACCAACGGTGGCAGAGGACATTATGGCGGCTCTGTCCAGCGGAGAAGAAGACAGTGATGAAGAGCTTGCGAACGCCGTGGAAGGCTTTAATATTAGCATGCACCTTAATAGCGATTGGAGCAATGGTGGGGCCACCAACGGTAGGTAATTCAACTCGTGCTGCGAATGCATACTTTGATGGATCCCTCCCAGGAAATAGCGAGAACAGCACTTCTCCCCTTCTCAACACCACCTCGAGCACGTACTCGGACTACAGTACAACCGTTGTTCGCGGACATGCGGGCAACGCCACTGAGACCGTTCCACCATCCTTATCTTCAATTCTCACGATCCGACCCTATCCAGATCCGAATGCTACATCGGACCCTATCACTCCGGGGGCGACATCTTCCACAGATGACAGCATGACGCCCATTAGCGCAGATTCTATACTTTCGGTCCAAACGTATCGCACCGCCCAATCATCTGTTCCGTCTACCACCAGGGCAACCAAAGGACATTCATCCATTCGATCTGTCCCCATGTTACATAGATTTACATTAATCAGGCCAGGTGCAAAACGTTCCGTGTCAACTTCGCCTGCCCGGCATCTCGATGGAGGTTGGAATCCCCTCGAGCTGTTCTTCTCGAGTGCGCTTCTAGTCCAGAAGTGTGATATCTGCGCAAAGAGGATTGGGTGGAAGCCTGTCTTGGAGTGTGACGACTGCGGGCTTCGGTGGGTGGATTCGATGCACTCAGAAGCAAAGGACCATATCTGACGATGCGGTTGGTGCATTCATCGTTCTTTGTGTCTTCCATCGACAGAGCACACGTCAAATGTGGAGAAGTAGCTCCTCGGGATTGCGGTGTCCGTCCTATCCGATCTGCACAGCAATACGGGCATGGCCCTCAATCTCCATCGCCACTGTTGAAGGGGCGACAAAACCATAATCCAAAGCGACACTCTGTATCTGCCGCTGTGACTCGATGAACGCCGCCATAGACAGCGACAAGCACGCAAACAAGGCGCCCCTGTTGTTGGCCTTTTTTTTTTTTGGCATCAAAACCTAGTTTCTCACTCCCGGGACAATTTACGTTTTTTGAACCCTTCTTCCAGTCTTTTCCCAACCCATCATACCCTCTTGCAATGGACCCTGATCACGATCATCACGAATACACACCCCTTGCACACCTTCCTCCTTACCAGTTCCCTCAATGTTGTAATGTCCGGTTCAATTCAATATTCTCGTACTACAGCTGCATAAAGATGGAAACCACCATACTTGTTTCAGAAGACGGTCGCCAGGAAGGTACCAAGGTAATCGAAGAATGGAGAGCAATTTGTAATCCAAAAAAAGCCCGAAGTTCAGACAAGAGACACCGCGGCGAATTTCGAACGGTTGACCTACTTACTTTTTTCATTGCGAAGTTAGTGATGCGATTATCATAGCCTGCAAGGTTATCACTTACGTGGTGCGTCTCAGAACTTCTGACGATTCTGAACGCGTAATTTTTCTGCGTGGACGTGACCAAATTTTTCAATTAGACTCGGTCAGGGGTCGTTATGATGATGCCGCTCCCCCCGCAGCCCTGAGACTCGGACTTTCGTATAAAACGGAAGCCGTCGAGGCCGTAAGTTCAACAAAATATGTTCTCTTCGTCACCTGAAGGTTTTCTCCTCACTCTGGCTCTCCTCGGCTGCGTGATTTGGTACCGTCGTGCCTCACGACCGAGACACGGGCTTCCGTTACCTCCGGGTCCAAAGCCCCTCCCGCTTTTTGGCAACATTTTCGATATCGATTCGGAACATCCATGGCTCACATACAGCGTGTGGCGAAAGATATATGGTGCGCGAGCTTCACGATCACCGTTCCCTCACTAACGTTTAGCTCCTATCTTTGACAGGTCCCATAGTATATTGCCGGTTCCTTGGCCAGGACGTCGTCATCATCAATTCAGGTGGTGTCGCGAAACAGTTGCTCGACCAACGGTCATCCATATATTCTGGACGTCCGTCTACGTGCACCAGCAAACTGTAAGTGCGAGTGTATGCGCACTGTTCCGCGCTAATCAACTGACGTGAGATCTTGCCGACAGGTTTGGCGTCGACTTTACCACGGCATTTCTCCCCTATGGTCCGGAATGGCGAACTCACAGAAGGATATTCCACCAAGCGACGAAGTTAGAGACCGTCGAATCATACCAGAATCTCTTTCGATCCAAGGCACGGAAGTTGATCCAGAGTCTCCTTGACACACCGGACAATTTCGAGAATCACGTCCAGTTGTAAGCTGTCGCTTTTTCTCTTGGTCATTGTGGTTGAGTATATTGTTGACCCTATCCAGATACATCATCTCCACCACTATGGCATTTACCTATGGGTATGAGATGGATTCTTTGGAGGCACCGCTCGTGAAATCGCTTTCAGAGTTCGTCAACTTACTGAATGATGGGATGTCCCCTGAGCGAAATGCAATTCTGACAGCCTTTCCTTTCTGTGCGTATCTTTCCTCATGGGTGGGGCCGTGGACGTGTGGTAAACTGAAACGTGATGGTTCAGTGACAAATATTCCGGCTTGGTTTCCTGGGGCAACATTCAAGAGGGATGCATTACGGTCTCAGGAGCTATCCCTGAGGTCCTTGGATGACCCGTTCGAATATGTGAAGAAATGCATGGTGCGGACGATGGATTTCCATCTTATATTCCCAAGTGACTCCGTGACCTAGGAGGCTGGTTCGTTTGCGAAATCCATGGTTTCGGATTTGTTGGTCAATTTGAATGGAACGGAAGAACGTGGATTTCCAGAGAAGGCGATCAAGGAATGTGCCGCGTCTGTTTACATCGGTATGAACGTGTTCTATGTTTTCAAGACCTCGCCAACTGATCTAGGGTCATTTCCAAATTATCACAGCGGGGTATGATTCGGTAAGTCGTCCATCGCAAGGGGTTTCCTATCGTGCGAGCTGAGTACGGTTGCAGAGTGCAGCGACCTTGTTAGCGTTCTTGATGGCGATGGTGCTTTACCCTGAAACTCAACGTCGTGCACAAGCTGAGATTGATTCGGTGCTTGCTGAGAATGTTTGGCCAGATTTCAGTCATCGGAAATCATTACCTTATGTTGAGGCTATTCTGCGAGAAACGATGAGGTGGCACAGTGTTGCACCGTTGGGTTCGTCGTTGACCAAGACTGTTCTTTTGGAGTGCTGACCGTGTCTGACTAGCGTTGCCCCGCGTGACTTGCTGCGACGATGTCTTTGAGGGATATTTCATTCCAAAAGGTGTGTTGTGCGACATGATCGGTGATATTTTATTTTGACGTGTCGCAGGTACGATGATCATGCCCAATGTCTGGTTAGTGATGCCGATTGACTCGCTCGGACGGCTTTGACAACGTTGCTTTACGTAGGGAGATTCATCACGAGGAGAGCGAGTACCCCGAGCCCTACGTCTTTAAGCCGGAGCGGCACCTCAACGAAGATGGGACGGTCGTAGACAATGACCCCCTCAGGTCGCGCGTTGCCTTTGGGTTCGGTCGAAGACACTGTCCAGGCAAGTGGATCGCGGATTCTGTACTGTGGATGGGGATTGTGAGCATCCTGGCGGTCTTTCGCATTGACAAGGGAAAGGATGGGATGGGGAAGGAGATTGAGGTGGAACCCAATTTCACGGGAGGCGTGATGCGGTAGGTTGCTTCCACAAGATTGACTGAACGGAGTTAACGTTATAGGCGCGCCTCGTCTTCGCAGCCGTCCACTTCCGTATTCATGCTCGATCGTCTGCAGATCTGCATCCAGGGAAGATGTCGTCCGTTCGTTCGAAGAGTCGGAGGGCTACTATGACTCTGTAGTAGACGGAGCGTAGCACATTCTATTATAAACAAGATTAGGCGGTGTTCGGGGTCCTTGCGGAGAAGATAAATTGCCAACGTAATTTAAGCTGGTCTTTGCACTATATCATTCCGCACTTGGGCATCTCAGCCTCCAGCCACGAACCCTACACGACCTTGACGACAAAAATCCCTCCTCTCCATCCGCGACGTCGTGTACGCCGCACTCCTCTTGGTGAGTTCATCGTCGCACACAGCGTCCAGCTATTTGATGGCTGTTAGGCAGGAGCCTGCCAGTTACATGGCCCGCCCCCAAGCAGACGCAGATGTCAGCCCAAAGCACAGACAGAGATCCAACACCACTACGTTCTCCTCCTTCACCGCCGGATGGCGCAGACCCAGGGTAGAGACCGTGTCGATTCCTGCACCTCAACCCCAGCCCCAGCCACTCCCTTTTGATGCGCTCGTGGAAGCCCTATCTCCACCTGCGGTACCAAGTCTGGCACACGCTCGTGCCTTGGCGGCCACTATCACTACCCAATCCCCGCTCCCAAAAGCTGCGGCTCTGAACCCTCTCCTAGGTTCCCTCTGTGGCGTCGATTCACCTCCACAACTACAATATGCAGGTTATGAGATCATGGCCTCATATTGGGAGAGATACGAAGGCAAGGTCACTACTTCGGATAGGCTGGAGCACTGTTCTCTCCTTTTACACACGTCCTGGTCCTCAGAGATCGGTGACTCCCGTCTGCGAGCCCTCCGCGCTCTCACCAGAGGAGGAAGCGAAGCCTTTGGCATCGAGATACCTTTGCTCAATCTTCTCAAAAGCTGGATAGATGGTGCGTTTGATGCGTACCTCTCCAGCGATCCTTCCGACCGTACCGATCGTGAGCGAAGCGTCGAGCTTCTCGCGGTACATGTGTCCTCTGTCCTCGCACACCCAGAGACCGTCGCACGCATCTCAGAGGGTGACCTTGCCAGTTTTCTCCAGTTTTATGCATCATTGGTATCCAAAACACTGGACCTCCCACTCACCTTCTCCATCTCGGATACTACCCCAGTCGCTTCTCCAGCCGGTTCGAGTGAGCAGTCTGCTCTCACGAGGGCAGCGTCCAACGGACACAAGAGGCATTCTTCCTCAGTATCCCTTCGTTCGCTCCCACCCTCTGCTGTTCACCCTTGTCGACATCCTGCGGAACTGATGATTACCATTTGCCTTGATCATCTTCAGTCCCAACTGAAATCTCTGGCTCCCAAGATACTCACACTCATCCTTCCTCTTCTATTCCGGGCTCAGGCTTTCTTTGCTTCTCCATTGCCTCGCCTATCCGTGATGAACGGCCGCCCCCGCGGACCTGTGGGTCTCGAGGAACGGATACAAAAGATGCTACATTCCCTTTTTTCAGGGCCCTATGGTACATCATGTATGATGATACTCAAACGCCATTTATCTCCTACCGATCAGACATTGGACCCTCATGATCTCTCAACGTCCTTCGGAGCTCATCGGACTTTGCGCTTCGACATCCGCCAGGCACTTTGTAGCAAGATGGCAAGAGCGTATATCGCAAGATTAAGCACCCTCACTTATACATCATCTGGGGCACCCAGCCACATGGACCTCGAGAAGGATTTGATGGAGCGCGCGTGGTCAAAGGACGACTTGTCAGGTTGGGATTTGCTGAAACTCGGGCGCATGTTGTGCAAGTCCATCGAGGCTTGGGCAAAGTGGGCTGATGCGGGGTCCGACGAAGATATCCGCGTCGACAGGGATCTCATACTGGACGAAGCTGCGGGTACATTGAAGGACATCTTTCAAGAGTTTGATGAGAGGGAAGACGGAGTCGACATGGACGAAGAGGAGGCCAGCATTGCTGGTGAGACCCTTCGTCATTTAGTATCATTTGTTCGTCCCCTCAAGTTCGTCCCCTCTTTTTATCTGGTGGTCGAAATGCTGATTCTGGGATTGATAGAAATTCAGATGATACGCCTATGATCATTCCACTATTGCAACCTAGTGACGCCCCAACACCGTTCTTGCGAACGTTGACGTCTCTCTTGGCACGCGATCACTCCACGTATATGAATCCTTCGCTCTCTACCACCCTTCTGTCCATCGCTGACCACTTGACTGATACGGACACTGCTAAACTCCCTGCAGTTATGTTTGAACAACATGACTTATCTCCAGCTTCGCCCGACTGGTTGCGCAATTGGGAAAGCATCCTGTCGAATGCTACCATCTTTGGCCCCACACGCCCCCTAACACGACTGGAAGTCGTGAAAGCGCTCGAAGCCATCTACGACTCTTTGAAAGACATGCACAGCTATAGGATGGATTTGGCAGAGCTTGTATTCAAGTTTTGTCAGAGAGAGGCAAGCGACAGCATGGATACCTCTGCCAACATTGTTATGGGTAGAATTCTCGCTGATGAAGTTGTCCTGCGCACGGTCAGCCGGCGCACGCTTTCAGTTGATAATTCATCCAGTCTCTCCACATATACGTCGACTAGGGAGATGGTTGAATTGCTCAAGAAGATGGCCTCAGATAGTGTCGTAGAAGACGACGACGACAATGCTTCTATACACACGTTGGAAACGCCATGTCCCAGTCCTTTTGCGCCTTTCTCCGGGGGTACCTCAAATGCTGTGTCCCCCGTTCTCTCGCGGAGACAATCGGAGTATCGCAGTATCTCAGTCCGAGACTCGGGACTGCCGTCTGTCATGTCTTTGCTGTCGACCCTTGCAGGGTCACGTTCACAATCACAGCATTCACAAGAACAACATGATAATCCCCCGCCACCCCTTGTTTCCTCGCCATCTCCAGAGCCAACTTTTACCCGGGCATCTCTCGCAGTGGTCTCGTTAGTTACGATATTCAGCCAACTCACGTTCACGCCTTATTCACTGACACAAGAAAATGTCGACTTTGCCATCTCAATCCTCCTGACCATCATACAGATGGTAAACGATGCGAAATGCCCACGAGCGCGGGTTTTGGCTTTGCAATTTTTGATGCGTCTTCGGGCCGATCGGGATCATCGCATCTATTTCGCCGAAGCTCATCACGACTCAGATGGACTCACTGCCAACCTCGCTTCTCTGATTGGACGTGGACCCGAATCTGTACATCAAGATGAACGCGGACAATCCACTGATGCACTCCAGGAGGAACCTCTTCCTCGCCGCTCAAAAGGTGTACAGGAGCGCGATGGCAGGAGGGCTTCACGCGGACGACCTCTCAAACCTTCGCAGTCAGCGCCGAGCAGGAGTCGCTCAAGAGCCCCACTACCCGTTTCACCTCCTCAGTCTACTTTGATCGCTATAAAATGGAAAGATACACTTTGGTCCGTCCCAGAAACACTTCCATTTATTGGGATCGACGTAGATACGCCCAGCGAAGGGATCGTGTCTTATGACCCAGTTCAAGAATCCCCTCGCGTAATCCCAATTGACGCATATCTCTTGGGTATCCTGGGTATACTCGAAAATGAGAGAAATTGGGAAATTCTCTCCTATGTGTTGTGCCACCTTCCTGTGCAACTGTCCAACAAGCATCTTTTCTGTGGACCAAAATGTCGGTCGCTTATTTCCAGGCTGCTGACGATGATTTGCTCCGGCGTTACCGTTGGCGATCTAGGTTCTTCCATCGAACGATGGCCTGCGGGCCTCAAAGCGCGAGATGCCCACGGCCTTGCGTACCATACGCTATCGGTCTTGCTAAGCTATCGTCGTTGCTTCGACGTCCCACTCCGGCATGCTCTTGTAGACGTCCTCAGGGAAGGATTGAATGGCCAACCATCGACCATTATTTGTTGTCTCCACGCTCTCACGCTTTCGGCTTTTGAATTGACGTCCTCCGTCAAACGCAGCCTTCCTCCCCTTCTCGAGAAGCTCTCGCAAATCATGTCTAATCCCGATATGGCTGTCCACATTCTTAGCTTCCTGTCCATCGTCGGGTCCATCCCCGAGTTGCATGCGAATCTGCGCGAAGATGACTTCAAAATGATATTTGGCGTCGCCTTGCAATATCTTCAACATCACAATCGTCCTGGGACAACGCCTGTCATCTCATGGGCGATGTCGCAGTATGTACGGATGATCTCGTTTTATGTGGTTTACGTTTGGTTTTTGGCTCTAAGGCTTTCCGATCGGCCGCGACATATTCCATACATCACAAGGCAACTACTATTAGCAAACGAAGGGAGATCCGAGGTCGATGAACCGACAGAGGTGTGCTTTGACTGGCTGGCCCGATACACCTACGCTAGTGCCGACCCTAGACCTGCAAACTCCGTGCTCAGCGAGATCGTCATGAGTCCCACCATCGCGAACCAAAGTTCGTCGGAGCCGGCGATCGGCGAAAAATCGTGGTTGATGGGTAACGCGATCGTCACTATCCGCGCGCTGGCAAGATTGGGATGGATCGAGGTTATTTCGAGACGTCCGTCTGGGTTCACCAAATTCATCTGCAAGCTGGAGAACGTGCCGCTTGTTGGGCCAGGGGAGGTTGACCCAGATACGGTATCCCTACCTGCGAGTTTACTTATGGAGAGAGAGGCGACCAGAGCAGAGCGGCCTAATCCCTCGGAGGAGACGGAACAGACGGCTGATGGTAGTAGTGTGAGGGACCCCCTCCTTAATCTTCGTCGCGAGTGCTGACATGTTTACGAGCAGGAAGTCCGAAACCTTTCCCTGACCCCCAACGAGGCTGCCTCGCTCCCCGCTCCCGACCCTATTACAGGCTACATTTGGAGTAAGACTGCCCCTTCACAACGCCGAAAACAGGTCGCGGTAGACCCTTCGTTCCTTCCACTTCAACTCTCCGCTTACCCCAACACCCCAACACATCGCCGCATCATTGACGAGTCTGCCCTTCCTGCCCTTTTCCGAAATCTTGACCGCACACCTGTTATTGACACACATAAAGTTGGTATTATGTATGTCGCCCCTGGCCAAACCAACGAGTTGGATATCCTCCGAAACACCTACGGCTCGCCTGCCTATACCCGCTTCCTCGAAGGAATTGGCCGTCTCATCAATCTCCGTGGGCAATTCGACGTCTACGCTGGTGGTCTTAACCCTGATGAAGACGGAGAGTATGCTTACGCATGGTGGGACGATATTGGCCAAGTTCTCTTCCATACCGCCACAATGATGCCCAACGCAGACGACGACGAGTACTGTGTGAACAAGAAGAGACATATCGGCAACGACTATGTCAGGATAGTGTGGAACGATGGAGGCAGGCCATACAAGTTCGATACCCTCGCGACCCAGTTCCAGTTTTTGAACATCGTCATCGAACCTCACTCGTTGGGAGCGATAGCGGCGTTTTCGAATTTCAGGTACACGGCCGCTGCGCCTATGGTGGATGTCAGGCCTTCTCCATTGCACTCACCGCTTCTTACGCCATCTAGCGTGGGCATGGGCACGACCACACCTCCGCACGAAGCTGAGAACGAGTACTTCAAGGTGACGGTCCAGCGGGCGAGGGGCATGAAAGACTTTACGCCAATTGGGTGTTTCAAGCTCATCAGCGCGGAAAAGCTTCCGCTTCTAGTGAGGCAGCTGACGTTGTTGGGCGACTGGTTTGCAAACGTGTTTGAGAAGACAGAGCGAGATGAAATGGAAGTGGAGGTCATCACTAATTGGAGGCAGAGGCTGCAAGTGGTGAAGAGGTTCATGAGGAACATGGAGGATTCCTCGGGTGACGGTGGTGTAGGCGGAAGCAGAGAAGGAGGGGAAGGGGTGATGGAGCAGGAAGGATCAAGGAACTTTACGACGGTTTACTGAGCAGGATTTAGTCCGTCCCGTTGTTGGCAAAAGTGGGCGCAGGCCCGTACCTTGCGCTTTTATCATTTTCGTTCCTTTCTATCGTCATTCGTTTGGGGTTTTTCTCCCTTTTATGTTTTTCTTGCATTGGCATCATCGATAACGACCACGCCCGCGAACCATTCACGTTCATTTCATCTTGTATTCACGCACCTACTACCTTGTATCAGGTTTTTGTGTTCGAACGACCCATGTTCCGATCGACGCCATGTGTAGCGCCCTTGCTTGTATTGCACTGGTAACGTTTCCAATGTCGTTTGCATCTTTCAATACCGTGTCGCAACGCACGGCCCAGAAGATACGGGGGCCGCATCAGGCTTTTAGGGTCAACGACCCTTATAAACTTCTGACACGATGCATGATGCGCAGTCGCCGTTTCCACAGCGAGATTCTCAAATTTCCCGGTAGCAGCCCGGGATCAAGTTTATGGCCCCACCTATTGATTTTTCTTTTTGGATCGCTCAGGCAAACAAGGTGTCGTTGAGTCCGTTCAATTATCTACATTAAAAAAGTGGGTTCAATTTATTGCGGGGCCGATCGCTTAGAGAGTTTAGCATGACAGCAACCTGACAGTCTGCCCAAATGAGGCACTGCCACGGAATAAAGGATCAGCAGATTCAGCGTCTCTGCCTGACCTGCAGGCCAAGTCGGCCATGCCACATACAATCATCATGTCCTTGGCTTGCGGGAGAGGAACTAGGGTCTCCGCTGAAACTAAAAGGCCCGCGTCCATCGCATGCCTTCCAACCTCCCCTTCCCCGACCAAAGGTTGCTCAGGATCGCTGTGTTACCAGTATAACCAGCTGGATGTCAGATTCGACACCTTGGTGAGCGCTCGTCTAGTTGGGAACAATGTTGGGCACGTCCAACAGGCGGTCACTGATAAGACGGACCCCAATTGCCTCGCTCGGTCCTTCAAAGGACACTGTGACACCTCTCTGGTACGTGTCCCTTGTGCCGCCTTATCTTCAATGTCATGTACTTCACAGAGGATGATCTCTGGACCGTGACCGACCCAAAGAACACCTCCGGGAGTCACTTGGTCCTTTCCGCGACATGAAACCCTCCCAAAAAAAGAAGAATGGGACCCGCAACGATCTGCGCATGTACATATATGCTCGGGTCACACGGGAAAGAGAGATACCACCTCGATTTTTTTTTTCGCGTGCGTCCAGGAGTGGATGCCATCACAAGAGTGGACACTGGTGAACTTGAAAGTGATGAGGAGGGGTGCTTCCGCTTTGGGAGCCAAGACCGTGAACCTGCGGGTGGCTGATGACAGCAATGCTCAGAGACAGCCTCCGCCGTTGCGATCAACTCATCACACTACATGTCGATTCCCCCCCTTCCCGTGTCGGGCGACCTACAGAAGATCAAATCAAATGATGTCGAGACCCGCGGAATTGCGATGCTATCCTCCTTGAGGTAGGGACACTACAAGGGTGTTATCCCCCCACCTCTCTTGCGAGTTTAAGAGGCAAACAGCTGTTGTCTATGATGCTGGCACTTTGCACGAGGGTTTACTCTCACCTCGACGTCTGTTCTTCACGCATCACCAGGTGAAGCTGACTCGGAGTTCCTTTGTATACAATACAGAGTTCAATGGCAATAACTTCCCTATGCCATCGACTCGTGCTAGATAATAATATTACGTGTCTGAAATGGTCGTCCACTACGAATATCCATGTGATATAACCTACCAACAGAAACAAGCGAAATCTAATCTGAGGTGAGGTCGATAATGTCATCTCTACCCTTGCTTCGCTTGGCACGTGCAACGAGCAAAGGAACGCGACGCACTGGACGAGGTACAGCAATATCTCCATTGTTCGTCGGATCCTTGAGACGCGTAAATGTGGTTTGGGCAGATGCCTGACATTCGGCTGGCGGTGCGCGCACGTCCACCTTGCAAGTGGCAGGCTTGAACTTGGACACACGCGCAGGATTAGGAGGCGCGACCTCTACAGCTGAAACGGTGGGAACAAGGTCGCTTGCAGGAAGAACAGCGGGAGAAGGCGGCGCAGACAATATCATGCCCGTGTCCGCCCATCCATCCGCGTCAAGGTCCGTACCCTCACCCTGATCCTCGTTCGCCTCCGCCTCTCCACTATCTCCCCTGTTATCGGTACCCAGTCCTACATTGCCTTCGTCCTCGGACCCGCTCGATATGTAAATCGCGAAAGCGTCGCTCGGCCGGGGTTTCCGCCCAACACCATTACTCATACGCGTAGATCCAGAATCGTCTAGCTGTGGTTGACGACTGTCTGACAAGTCATGTCCCTCCGCATCGCTTGTCCACAATGCGACATTGTTTGCGTGAGGAGCCGAATTAGACGACGGGAATGGTGTCGGGGATGACGCACGTCCACGCGTACGGGTAACGTGCCTGGGTGATGAATGTACTGCTGATTTCCGCGGTGACTTGAGTATTCCATTCCCCTCGCTTCCAGATGCGCGTGTGTCCCAATCCGACGACACACGACGGCGTTGTTTCGTCTTTTTGTGTGGTTCGGTGTCGGCCTGGGACTTGGACTTGGTGGGACTGGTAGGGAAACCGATTGATTTCACCAACGTAGCTGGTCCTGCTGAGGCTTGAACAGACAGAGGCTTGATAGGTGAAGGGCTTGGTGTTGGAGAACGCGGTGGGGAAGGCCCACGCGGGGTCGTGAACACGTCCATGATTTCGACCACGTCGCCATCGTCATTTTTGTCGTCCTGCCTGCTCCCATCCTTCTCTCTAAACCTCGAAATGCAAGGAGATACGGGTAACTCGGGCGCAAGTTGCATTGGAAATGGCCGTGGTGCAGGTCGGTCAATCGGAGCTCTGGTCTTCTTCATTCTCGACTTGGCAGAACCGCGATGAAACGTCGGTAGTTCGTCTCCTTCGCTTCCCTCCTCTTCTTCGCTCTCTAAAGCTGATTGAGGAAGGAGAATATGGGCTAGTTTCGATGGTGACCGTGCAATTGGCGTAGGGCCGATCGCGCCTGTACCAACAGGAGCTGAAACAGGGTGGACGGGAGGAACTGAAGTTGTAAGCATCGACGTCGACGGTGTACTCTTCGACCTTGATCCGTTTCCTTTCGCTATGAGGTCGATCACGCCACCCACGGCCCCGTCCCTGCTCTTCTCAGATACGAATATCGACAATGTTTTGCCAACACCAACGCTCACGCTCTGTGTTCACATCATCAGTTCCTCTCTGACCTCGTGCCAATCAAGACATCAAGACAGACCACATCATGATCCCCTATCCTAGTTTTATCCTCTGCCTCGTCGTACGCAGCGAGAGTCCCTGTCATGCCGGATAACGGACGTCGAACGTCGCTCACCTCAATGTCCGAATCTGTATCTGAGACGTCGACGAACAAAGGTTTCTTCCTCGCTTGGGGAGCTGGTTGAACTGGCCGACAAGGTAAGCTTGATGCGTTGGGCTTGGATCTAGAAGGTCGAGAGGGTGGTGAGGTAGGGGATGATTCTTCCTCTTCGTATCTTGGAATGGCTGTGGGTTTTGATTTGGGTTTGGAGGTTGGGTTTGGAGCGGCGGCGCCGGACTTGTGTTTAGCACGGAGAAGGTCAAGTGGGCGCGATGATTTCGGTAACGGAGGTGGGATAGCGACGTCCGTAGAGTCCTCTTCCTCTTCGTATACACGCTTCGAAGCCACAGGGTTCAGCGGAGATGCCTTGGCCGCGGAGGGCCGAGACGTGGACGATTTTGACTTGGTCCCTTTCATAGTGGATGGTTTCGTCGTGTTGAAGAATTCTCCCATCGTGTTGGTAGTCGCAACCTTCCCCTTCGTTGTACCGGTCTTCGCACTCGCCTTTGTTGTCGACTTCGCAGCGTCAGTCTGCCCCGCCTTTGCCTTTCCTTTGCCCTTGGTGTTTTCCTTGACATCCTCCCCATCGGACGAACACAGACTCTCGCCAGCGCTCAGGTCGATAAACTCGTACGCATCGTTTTGTGCCTCCGACATCTGTTTCGGCTTCCTCCTTCCTCCTCCTCCGCCCTTCCTTACAGCCTTTGTCATTTTTTTCGATGCTGCCGCTGTCTTGGAGGTGGAAGGACCAGGCACAGACTCATCGCCATCACCGTCCGCAACATCTTTCACTTTCGTCCTTCTCGACGTCGAATTGACCCCTGTCCCCGCACGTCCACCCTGCCTTCCCCTTGTCCCGCGCTTCGCCTTCTTCTCTTCGCGCGCCCTTACCTTTTCCTCATATGCCTCCGCCAGCGCAGGCGCAGCAGCACGTACCATACACGCCGGCAACCACAAACGAAGCGGGGTCGTCGGGTCCTCTCGACGGGCCTTGCGTTTCTTTGTGCCCGACTTGGACGCGGCGCCAGCGGCGGTCTCTAGGCGCTCGACGGCGTCGTCGCTTCCGCCCTCGTCCGCGTCTTGGTCGAGGGTGCCACCGTCTTCGTCTTCGGGGTCGACGCCGAAGAGCCCGCCGATGAGGGGAGGTCTGAGGCCCTTTACGCCGCTCTCTGCGCGGTCGACGAGCTTCGTGGGGTCGACGAGGACCCGGTATTCGGGTGTAGAATCGGTGGAAACGTGGGTGCGCTGCGAGACGACCTCTAGGAGGAGCGGAGACGGTCTGGAAGCGGATGACGTGGGGGACGCAGGGCAAGATGAGCTACGAGATGCGGCAGAGGTGAGCGGGACGAGTGAGGAGAGGGTGAAGCATTCTGAAGCAGATGGATCGGAAGTAGATGTACCCGAAGTTGAGGACTTTTTTGCGGGAGAAGAAAGTGCGAGGGCGGAGAGGGTAGAAGAGATTCGTTTTGTGGGTGATGAGGGACCAGCGGTGGTATCATCTTCCTCCCCGCTGTCAAGGTGGCGTGCACCGTCCAGCGTGGGACGTCGACATGTATCTTCATCCATGACAACCCTTCGAACCGCTCTGCAGACAATTCCGGACCAGAGCACGGTTCTGAACCTGTGCACGATGACATCCTTAACCCCCCACTCAAAATAGAGCTCGCAAAGGGAAGCTATTCTCATTGGATCAGGATCGTTTCTCCACATGCCGGGCGGGTTCTTACGCTTTTGAGGCGTGTTTTCGGAAGTTAGGGGATCTACGTAGGACATGAGGACGGGCAGTGAGGGAAAGTCGTCCGGAAGTGACGCAGCGAGGGAGGGTTTCTTTGAGGGTAGAAGACCACTTTTGTTCGTCTTGAGCTCGTTCCTGATGTCTTGTCTCCATTGGTGAAGGAACGTCTCAAGTCTAACACCTTTGAGTTCTTTGATGGTTTTCAGGAGCGAATCGCCAAAACCTGCACGGGCGAGACCGGTTGCGAATTTCTGTCCACAGCCAGGGAGACCAGCGGGGATATAGTCACCACCTGAGAGAAGGCCGATGAGGATGGTACCTGGACGGGATAGAGCGACAGAAGGATCGGAGAGGATAGCATCCGCTGTGTACGTGACGACATGATTTCCGTCTTCTTTGCCTTGTGCGTTCTTGACAGGGTGGGCGCGGTTACCCGAGAGGGTATTACTCGGGCTGTGAGAATATCAGACAACGCACAGAGAGGGAATGAGGGAACACACTTTCGAATGACCATAGTAGCACCAAAGAGAAAGTTGTCCACGTCGTCGCTGAGGACTGCGTCGATGATGCCGACCCTGTTGAGATAGGCAAGTTCGGCCTCGGCCTCGCCTGGAGCGATCAACCACTCGAAACCAAACGCGTCGATGATGTTCTTCATACCCTGTGTGAGCCAGTGTGCATTTCCACCAACGCGCTTCCCGCGTTTGATAGCAGGTCTGTTTGGACCATCGAAGACGAAGAGTGGGAGCAAGGGCAATTGGAGTAGACGACAGCAACGAAAGAAGAGGGTGCGAAGTTCTGGGTTCTCGCCCTCCCTGCCATAGGCCGCATGGAAGAACCAGATGGATGCATCAATGCCGATGCGGAAACCACGCTGATGAGACGGATTAGCGTTAAAACCGTCCTCGACAGAGAGCTCGGTGAGCGAGCGAACTTGCCCAGCAGGGCGTAGAACCTGCAAAAACGATGTTGTTAGTGAGTATGATGGCAACAGATTTTGTTGTCACCTCCCACAAGCCAGCGACGCCCATTCAAAACGATTCCTTTTCCTCACAACACCGACACTAGAAGTTCGCGTCTATGATTTGCACGTGACTTTATTACAGGAGTCACGTGATTATTCCCGCCACGGTAGTACTACTACTACTATGGTTTTTTTTTGGAGTCAACACACGAGCAGTAATCCCAATCGTAGCGGCGCGCACCCCCGACTCCAGGAAAAAGACATATTGTTGGCCCATTTTACCCCAAACACGGTCGCGTGATTATTGGTGTCGGCCTGCTAGAGACGCGTTACTGTGTTTCAACTTTCAAGACATTGTACACATCACTCATCTCGTATCTGCTCGGCTTGCGGCAGTACCACCATAGGCGAAAGCATATGTGTCCTGTATGTTTCAAATGCCACCATTAATTGCAATGTCCGGTGTTGCATGTATGTGACTCAGAGACTCGGAGTTGGCTGCCACTATCCAATACTGAGTCAGTGCATGAAAAAGCTGATGCCGGCCCAGCAGGTTTCGAACCCACGCCCTCAAAGAGGAACAGATTTCTGGTCTGTTGCCCTAACCACTCGGCTATAGTGCCATACTTGGCATGCTACTGACACAAACAGCAGCCGCCAGTGCAGCATGCACGAGCATTGCGGCGGCGAGAAAACAGTTTCAAAGATCATACTGTCCTGTCTGCATACAGCCGCATGCAGATGTGGTGGTGTGGGGTGTAGCATGGCCGTGGTGGGGGTCCAGGGTCAATGAGGCCTTGAGGTGTCGTCCTATGAGAATTTCATTTCATATTTTGTGTCGGGGACTTGTGGTTCTCGTGATGAACTTGCAAAATAACCTTCTGCTTGCAAGGTCCCAATGAGTAGTCGGGGAAGACTCAATGTCACCATTACAGACGGGCGGGATTAATAGTCGTTGACTTGCGTGGCACGTAGCACAAAACATTGTTGGTGTTGACTTTGTTACTGGACAACTTGAACAACACATTAATTGCCTCACGTATCGCTCGAATGAGTGAGGAGACGACGCAGTGAAACTGGCGCCCACCAGAGGTTTCGCCGCGATTGATATAGTAACCTATTCGAGTTACACCCCACACCGTAGCTGGTGTTGCCACGAATGTGGACCTTCGTTGGATAAGTCACTAGTACCATGTACTTTTGTAGAGCCAGAGTTCGCCATCTTCTTACGGTTACGCAAAATGTATGCCTTCATCATGAAAAGCAGATAACAGTCTATCGTCACCGACACGTCAGGAAACCTCGTCTCACAAACTCGTCAGCAAACCACATACTTTAAAAGGTCGTCTATCGTCATCTTCGCTGCTCTCTGCTCCGAGTACCCCGTCGAGTTCAAGACCTCTTCTACTCTGGCCTTCATACGAACACTGTCGTCGATCATCTAAGCACGCGTAAGACGATCATGTCTAGTGCAGCGTTTCCACGTCGATTACCTTGTTCTGCAACGAACACCACGTCCGCCAGTTCTTTTCCAGCATCTCCACGACCCCCTTGGCCATAAATGTCGCATGAACCGTCTTGTTTCTCCGTGAGAACACTATTCGACCAAGGCCGTCAAACTCTTCAAACTTGACCGGCGGTGGTGGGTCGAGCGGTGCTATGCGCACCACGGACGACTCCACCAAGGGTGCCGGTCGGAAATTGTTCTTCCCGACATGCATGAGCAGGTCTACTTTAGAATAGAGTTGGACGTTCGCAGACAGTCTTGACCATAACTCTGTACCAGGCTGAGCAACTAATCGAAGGGCGAACTCGCGCTGGAACATGAGGATGGCGACGCGGCATATCGGACGATGAGAAAGCAAGCGAAAGACAAGAGGCGACGAGATTTGATAGGGTGTGTTGGATATGCAGACATCGAAATAGGGCAGATCAGCTTTGACAAAGTCACCAATGATAATGTCGAGTTTTCGTTGTTCAGGTCTGAGATAGCATGCGAGTTAGATTGGACTGGAGAGAGAAGGACATCGCTACCCACTTTCCCTGGACGCGCTTTGTGACTTCTGCCGCCATCCGGGGATCCATCTCTACGGCGGTGACATGTTTTGCTTTTTCGAGAATGCGAACCGTCAGATTTCCAGTACCGGGACCGACCTCCAGGACTCTGTCCGTGGGACGGAGATTTGCCTGGGGAGAATTCAACTCAGAAACGCCTCGATATATGCCAGTTGACGCACCTTGTCTACAATTCTGATGCAGCGGAAGCGGAATGAGAAAAAGAGCGTGATCAAGTTATCGTCCCTGCATAAATCGATGCATACGTTTGCGCGATCTGGGGATTCTTGAGGATATGTTGGCCAAATCGCTCGGTGTTGAAGATCGGGTTTCGAACGCCTAGCGAGCTGCCCTCGCCATTATCGTGATTTTTTGAAGAACCTGCTGCCGCAGATTTTATGGAAGACGAGTGTGTCCTCGAGAAACGCTCAGATGTTGCGCGAGGCATATGTGGCTAGGTAGTAAAACTTTTTTTGAGGTCAGTACGTCCAAATTACTTAAATTGCCTTTTTCGGCAGGCTAGTTTATATACCCCTCTGGAGTCCTTGCTAGCGGTCGGCCATGTTGTGGGCGACTACCAACGATGTTCAAGAAACCGTTGTCGAATATTAAAACTTCAGGTATGTCCTCATTCATGCAGGTGTACAACAGTGTCATCAGCTGGACGTTCCACAGCACCGCTTCGCAGCTCTGACCGGCGCAAGCTGAAGCAGCGCGTCATACAAATGTATGGCATATCCCCTGAACTCGGCGATCTGCTCGTGCCAGACGGGCTCATGTCCCAGAAGGTTGTAACCTACACCAACGATCGTGGCGTAAGCATCCGCATCACCTCACATTCGAACCGACGCATTGACGCAGCACGCTCATCCTTCCACGTACCGACTTAGGTCATTTATCTGTCGTCCGAGGGCGATCCACTCTGGTTTACCATCGGAAAGGGTGCAGATGATCTTATCCCGACAGGTGCCACCCGTTTCTTACATTGTGTCGGGTGGAGTGGGCCCTCTAATGTTCTGTGTCGTTTGCATTCTAGTCTACACTTTATGGAAGAAATATGATCTACTTCCATCCATCTCCACACCAGCAGCGGTCATACCAATCCTCGTAGGGGGTGCTGACCTCATGATCCCTGGTGGTAAGTACACGTTCCCTTTCCCTAGTCATTTCCCAGTCCAATCCTCACATGACCAATCGTTACTGCCCATCTACTCAGTGGTCCAGGTATCCAGCTCGATTGTGTCACCGCAGCAGCTCCTCAGCGTCGTACAGCGCACAGCTGAACCCACCTCAACGTGTGGGCCTCCACTCGCAGTCGGGCAACTGGCGGTGGACTTGGACACGTTGAAGGCAGGTGCGAAGGGAAAGGCCGTTCACGTGTTGCATACCTGGAAAGACTACCTGTTTGATGTGGGAAATAAAGGTGATCCTCCGGGTGAAATCGAGGTCAAGGAAGACGATGGAAAAGACAAGGACGCGCCGGAATCGGAACCGGCTGGCGCTGACGAGAGGCGGGAGTCCGTGCCCGATGATGTGGCTAATGATCCGAACAGGACGAACGGCGGCGGCGCGTCCAACACTGTGCCTCCGGCTGAATCGCTAGCGCCTGCTTCCGTCCCAAAAATCTCCACCTCCGCTCCGAGCGAACCGGCGTTCTCCAAGGAAGGTGAGATCTGTCTGCTCGAAACCATGCCGCGATTGAAGCCCGAGCAGAGGTCTCCGACCTCTTACACGCTGCCGTCCTCCAGGCTATCACGACTACACTCACCACGCTCACATCTGCGTCTTTCCCCATCCCAGCAAGCATCTTCTACTCGTCATACATCCTGCCTTTCCGGCCTGCATTCGTTCGCAAATCCTTGTCTGATGCACAATTGGACCCGTCATCCAGTGAAACGTCGTCCCCGTACCCACAGATTGACATCAAGCATTCCAGCCACAAGTCACTCGTCGCATTTTTCAAAGTTCTGGATAAGCAACGGATTTTATCACTTAAAGACATGAAACCGGAACCGCTCGTGATGAGTGTGTTGGCCACCCATCCTGGTGTGCTTGCACATCGACCATACACATCACTTCGAGATGTTCAGATCAAGGAAGAGAAAAGACAGGAAGAGGAAAGGTCCAAGGTGCGAGAAATGGAGGTGAAAGAGTTGTGGAAGCCGCATGCTACCAACGGATCCGCCAAGTTTTTCTCCGAGGGAGGGTTTGAGTACGTGCTCTCTAATCTCTTGTCCGCAAAGTCTTGCTGACGTCGTCTCGGTTGATGTAATACAGCTCCGAGGAGCTGTACACTTATTCGGATCTGAAGTCGGCAGTGAACAAGTATGTCGCCGCGCGTCAACTCACAAACGCGCGAGATCAGTCGTATATCAATGTTGGGACCGACGAAGTACTGCTCTCGACTGTGCGTGCAAAAGGCGAGGCCCTTGAGAGCATCGAGTTCCTGAAGCGAGAAGACGTTGTACGGAGACTATCAGAGAAGATGCAGAGCTGGTACGAAATACAGGCAAAGGGAAAAGATGCGGTACTCAAGTACGTCACGTTTTCGGTTATGCGCGGTGTCGCAGGGGGCCTCATGTAGTATTGTTAATAGGAAGGGACAGTTGAAACCCATTTCGGTCGCGGTGAAGGCTCGACAGGGCAGAAAGGCGAATACGCTGGTGACAGGGTTCGAGCCGTTTTTCCTCGAGGGGGGAGAGATGGCGGACGAGCTCAGACGGTTATGTAGGTGTGCAACGTCTGGTAGGTGTCCGGCGACCTGTTTTTGCTTGCTCCAGAATGACGTCTGTATCGGCAGTGTCTCCTAGGCCCGGAAAAGCATCGGGACTAGAAGTACTGGTACAAGGGAGACAGATCAAGAAGGTGACCGAATTCCTGCTCTTGAGGGGAGTTCCGAAGAAGTGGATAGAGTCGGTGGACAAGTTGACTGCAAAGAAGTGATACACTTAGATCACAATGGCATTGGTGTTTACAAGCCACGGGTAACGAGTACAACCGGCACCCATAGGTAACCCGACAAAGAAAATCTGGTTTCACTGGTGGAATGTAGATCTGTGAGCATGAGGGAGCACTCCGGCGCGGCTATTAGTACTATTTGTTCCCGCATTTCCGACTTCCACTCGGGTCGTTGGATACGATGACCACGACTACTGCTCTCCTCCGAGTCTTCGCTGTTCCCTACGCTGACCTCGTCGCGCAGTCCGTTCCGTCATGTCTTGCAAACAGCTTTTATGGCATTTACGGCGAGCAGGCCATCTTCAAGCCCACCGAGTCCGTCTGTGTCCATCAGCTCGTCCAAAGCATGATCGTGTCGCTGCCAGCTGGCAACGAGCAGCTCGTTTGGATCCAGGAATCCGCCATCGATGCTACCCTCAGAACGACCGAGTACGACGCTGAAGTGGAGGACTTCTTTCAATGGCTCCGCACCGACGACGCCGTCGTCCCTCCGGCAAGCGACTACCAGACTGTGCTACTCGCGCCCGAACCTTCGCCCGTCCTCTCCCTGCTCAGTTACAACCCCACCCTCAGATCCGCCCTCGTCGCCGTCCCAGATGACACAGCCGCCCACGCGCTCTCGACTTTCCTCCCGCGCTACTGGAAGGTTTGCCCCCAACCCCCCCCCCCCGGGGAAA
>JBBPNO010000210.1:0-38948 GCA_038090915.1 Boletus eberwhitei
CCTCCGGTCTTCTCTTGTGGGGGGGGGGTAGGTCGGAGTGAGCCGGTGCATGTGATGCTGTAGGGGTGTTACTTAGCATGTCAGTCAAAGCCTTTCAGGTCCCGGGAAAAGTGAAGAGTGTAATTGCTGTAGTTGTTCGATCTGGGGTCCGATGCGCGTAGATTATCAGGCTAGTCCAGGGTGGGCGATACTGTGCATTTTTCACAGGACATGAGGGACTCGACACTGTCGAAGCGGGGCGTGGACCGGATCATGCTCGATAATAGCCTGGAACGTCTCGTGTTGGCGTTGGGGCTCAAGCGCTCACTGCCCCCCTGAGCAGGCAGCGGTTTCAACTTTTTTTTTTTTTTTCCGCATGTTCCGCTGCGCACATGTATGTACGGCATCTCTGCTGTGTAGAAACGAGACGGAGGTGCGCATGACATTTTCGCTAGCAAGGTTTCGTGTTGGAGCCCAGCTGTGCGGTAGTAATATATCCGTGGAAGGTTTTGGTTCCATCATGTTTTGGACATGAATTCACATGCACTTATGAATGAAAAATCACATGTGAAACTAAGCAGGGGGGTCCATGCGTTCATGAAAACTTACCGTCTTGGACTGAAATTTTCTGGTTGATCTGCATGGAGTACTTGGGAGCACAGTGTTAGCTTAGTCAGCCGGTCTGAGAATTTGGATCGCGGCCCGGGCCCTTTGTCCAGAGCAGTTGTGCAGACGGAAAACATGTCTGCTTTGCAACCCCCGTGGTGCGCCCTAGGTATAACGCGAGGGTTACATTCTCAGAGGGTCGGGCCTCACTACCTTGAAAGGCAGTTTCGGAACATCTCTCGCGTGTCCCGGCTCGATGAGTGCATATCGATGTCGTGTTCCAAATTGGCAGACAATGCATGTAAAGGATTAAAGGTAAGAGTCCGACTCCGATGTCGACCTCTGACCGCTCACGTCTTTACACCCATGCACCTCGCACTTTACCTCCCAGAGATCCTCTACAATATCTTTGGTCACGTTGCCCCTGTGGAGGAGTGGGAGTGGGCCCAGGAGAGGTTACCCCATACCAGTGATCTCGCTGCGCTAGCCAGAACATGTCGAGCCTTCAAGGAACCAGCCCTGGACGTGCTTTGGTCAGAATTGCCCGACCTATCAGCTTTAGCACGCTGTGTTCCCGACGCCACTCACTCAGAGAAACGATGCGTAAGACCCTTGTGATCTCGCATCACTCTCCACACATGCTTATTCCTCTCCTTCATAGCACTATGCGTTTAAAAGACCGCTCACCGATGTTGAGTGGGCCACCCTTCGAAGTTATGCCCGTCGCGTCTGGATCTTTCTCAACTGTATACTCATGGAGGCCTGTCTTCACGAGGAGTCCATCACGATGCTCTTTAGTCCTTCCCCTGACGCACTCTTCCCCAACCTCCGGTTCCTTTCCTGGAACTATGGGAGGCCATTTCCTCTGGTGCACGTTGCCGCCCAGCCTTTGAGAGTACTCCACCTCGATCTCAGACGTGCAGATATCTCTCAATATCGGAATATCCTGGACTCCGCTGGGAACATCTGCCCACACATAAAGAAGTTTTTGCTTTACTTGCCTCGCCAATTCGTGGAACTTGACAACATCATCTCCAATCACGTCCTCCGTTGGTCAAATATTCGGTTCCTGGAGTGTCGCGAGGTCGCCCTCAACGCGGATGCCATTTTACACGTCTCCTGCATGTCTGCGCTGACACACCTCTCGTTTGTACTCAGCGAGGAATTACCAGGCCGGATCCTCCCTTCTGATTTTGTGCTCATCTTTTCGAACCTCTCGTGGTGCGAGATAGCATCCGGGCGGTTGTCGTCCGTTGCAAACCTATTCGCTCGTACCCAACTTCCAGCAATCAAGGAACTCACTATCAGATTCCCCGGATCCCCTTCCAAACAGACTCTCCGGTCGTTCATGACGACCCTTAGGAACGCGTGCTCGTCAGACACCCTCACCAACCTCACTATCCTGAGCCAACACTACCTCTTCCGTCGACTTTGGGCTTGTGGTGAAGTCGAGTCGGACAATCATCCACTCGCCTATGACGATTTGTATCCTTGCATGACCCTCGGTAACCTCCGTTCCTTGAAGATCAACCTCAACCAGGCTGTAGGCCTGACAGACAACGACCTCGTAGAGTTGGCGTCCGCATGGCCACACCTCGAGGAGCTCCTCATCAACCACGACTCGGGCTGGCGGTCCCCTGGCGGAATCACCCTCCATGGATTCGTACGACTCCTCCGGACATGCCCCGCGCTGCGCAATTTTTCCATCCTTTTTGACACCCCGACCTTTGTCCGCGTTCCAGAGGGCATGGATGTGTCGTATCCGCCGCGACATTTCGAACGGGTCAATCTCGTCGATTCGCCGTTAGATCTGGAGATGGTTGCCGGCGTGGTGGACGTGTTTGTCGCGCTTCGGTTTTCGCCCCGTCTCTTGTTCGCTTGGATGCGCTTCGAGACGTATGTAGACATGGGTGGGGATGTACTCGAGACCAGACAGTCATGGCGGGACGTGGATGCGGAAGTCAAAATAAGGCTTGGTGCCGGAAAACCCAAGGAGGACGAAGACGTTTTGGAAATCTGAGGATGGTTATCACCCCACTTCTTGAATGTGATTTTTTTGTTTGTTTGTTTGTTACCCTGTAATGTCGTACGTCGATGAGCGCTGCACGTTTGTTTTTCGTTTGTGCAGGCTACTTGGTAACAAGGAGGGATCAAGGCCCTGAATGATCTCTTTCGTTGTAACGAAGAGGCGCACGGACCTCGTCAACGAGATAGCGATGAGGTTGTCCGACGGAAGGAAAACACGAAAGGCGTTGGACCAAAGTCGAATGCACTTCGTTCGATCGCGAGACGGCAAGTCAGTAAGTGCTCTTCCTGATAACGTCGTAGGAGCATCCTCAGCTGGGTTGAACCAAAAAAAAAAGGATATTATCATATGATCGATGTGCGAACCAGCGGTCACTGTCATCCCTAAATATTGATCTGGTCATGGACGGGCGTCTGTGGGCCCTTGTCGTATAGGAGGGACCCGGTCGGACGTGTGGACGGCTTTGTTGGTGGGGACGACTCAGAGTGGGGGGGACGTTGGTGGCGTCTGGCGTCGTGTGAAGGTATGCCTCTACGCCGGGTCGGTGGAGGTCAGGAAGAGCGCCAGTATGAGGACGTGGTGACGAGGGCGGGGGAGGGGGGGTGACGGATCGAAAGAAGGCGTAGGTGTCTTAGGCGTCGACGTATTCAAATGCAAGGGGTACCGTGATCAAGAAGTTTCAAGCTTCAAGGACGAGTTGAACCACATGGATGATTCGAGCTCGAAGGGTTCCTCTCTCTCCGGTGCAGCCTGTTTGAGCTCTTTTTTTTTTTTTTTTTTACTGTGGCCGCGAGAAAAGGCGAATCGGTCAATGGAGCATCCACCCCGGTGTGCCATAATACACGCGCCAACCTGAAATTCTAAACGCCATGATGGTGAATGGACACCTTATCCAAAGTCTGCCTGGTCGGTTCCCCCATGATTCCGTCCTTCCGCTTGGAGAGAGCCCGTGACACTCACCTTCCAGCACCTTGACGCGGCTTGGACGCACTAAGCAAGCGAAATGTCGGGGTTCACTCGCCTGGGAACATACCAGAAAAGTACAAGTAGCCAAGGAAGAATAGGTTGACGCTCGAGGAGCGAGATGGAAAGAGTACCCACACGATCACTGAAAACGACACCATCAAGGGTTGTTCCCCTCGCCAGTGCAAGAAAAGTCGAGGAGCCTGTTTAGGATTCTCTCGAGCAGAGAAGATAAGATAAGTAAGGCGTCAAGCTTCTCTACTTGGTGGTCTTTTTTTCGCCCGACTGTCCCGTCGTTGACCCACTTTCCTGACGACTCCGCGAGAGGTGCATATCCATTGCGGGGGGGGGGGTTTCATACGAGTCAAAGTCATATTCGCTACGGCGGAGGATGAATGCAGTACGCAGAAGCGTAATACAGGCATGTCTTGTCGACCTCCGACGTGGCACTGCACCTGCAGGCAGCGATAAAAGCTCACGCACTCTGTCAAGACAAGACACAGTGGCTAGTCTCGCGCAGAAGGAGAACAGATCTCGTGGAGGTCTTGTGTGGATTGAACAAGGATGATGCCAACCACGATCATATCCTCGCCACGTCCTGTTCATACTGTACATGCACGCATCCCTACACAAAAAGGTTTTTTTTTTTTTTACGGCGACGTGCATTCTCAAGGCTGATACGGATAGGACGTTAGCAAACGGTCACGGCAGGAGACATGGACGGACCAAGCGTAGCAAGTCAGCGTCAAGACGAACTCTTCCCGGGTGGTATACCCAACCGCCTATGCCTCTCGTCCTGCTCTCGTACCTTGTCCGTGAGCTGTCGGAAGAGCGTGGCCGTCGCGGAAGCCTCCGCGATCGGGTCCGAGAGCTCTGCGAGTTTCTTCATCCTCAGAAGGACTTTTTGGCGCGAGTCGTGCCCTGCTTTTTGTTGGGCGACGAGCGCGCGGACGTCTTGGATGTCTGCATCCGTCATGGGGATCATCGTTGGGGGACGTCGGATCATTTTTGTTTGGAGTAGATAGATAGCAGGCTTAGGCGTTCTCGGGAAGGAGGTGAAGGTGATGTATCGGCGAATGGACTTGTCGCGTGTGAATCTTTCACCATAATAGCTGTACAGTCGATTCTGGGATATTTTGCAAGTTCATCACGAACCACAAGTCCCCGACACAACATATTCTCGTAGGACGACACCTCTAGGCCTCATTGACCCTCCACCACGACCATGCCACACCCCACACCACTACATCTGCATGCGCGCAAGCACGCGGCTGTACGCAGACAGTAACTTGGACTGTAATGTCTGTGTCACGGTGCGCACGCATGCTCATGCACTTGCATCCGACGACGACGACGACGATGCGCCTCGCGCATACCTCGTCCTCACCTACCTCGCCCACGTTCCCTCCACACGCGACATCGACGCAATGGCCTATTTGTCTTCGCCCTCGCTGTCATCACCGCCGGTTCGCATCGTCCCGCTCGTTTCCGTCACCCGTGGTGCCTTCTTGGTAGCTGTGGGTGTTATACGGCGACTCGGGCAAGAGTGTTCAATGCATGATACGTACGTCGTGCTTCGTGCAGTATATATATATATATATATGTTACAAGAGACTCTTAGATCCGGTCCTCTCTGATCATGATGCAAGTTCACGCCCTGCTGGCATCAAACTTTTTCATACAACTCCATGCGATAAATGTTGCCTTGACCGCTATGTGTAACGCCTGAAGTTGCCAAACCTCATCGATGCATCTTTGAAACTGTTTTCTCGCCGCCGTGATGCTGGCGGCTGCTGTATGCGTCAGCAGCATGCCAAGTACGGCACTATAGCCGAGTGGTTAGGCAACAGACCAGAAATCTGTTCCTCTCTGAGGGCGCAGGTTCGAAACCTGCTGGGCCGCATCAGCCTTTTTCATGCACTGACTCAGTATTGGATAGTGGCATAATCATGCAACGCCGGACATTGCAAACGGTGACATTTGAAACATACGGGACACATACGCTTTCGCCTACGGTGGCACTGCAAACCAAGCAGATACGAGAAGAGTGTTGCATGATGTGTACAATGTGTACAATGTCTTGAAATACAGTAACGTGTCCGTAGCAGGCCGACACTAATAATCACGCGGCCGTGTTTTGGGCAAAATGGGCCAACAGTATGTCTTTTCCCCGGAGTCGGGGATTTGGCGCGTGTGCGCCGCTACGATAATATGCACGCCGTTTGGATCCACGGGCCGCACCTTGTCTCGGGGTCCAAGTACAAGTACGGCCATGGGTTGCGAAGGATCGATGGTTCAGTGAGCGTAGCATACTGGAACGATATAACTCGGTGAGTCGTCTCGCTGAAACCGTATGAGAACCCTCATGCCTTTCCGAGGAATCACCCATCTCCGGAAACCATACCAGTGCAAACGAGATACGACCATGACAAGATACTGTGTCCCTTTGATGACCGTCAATCATCGCTATCAGAATGAAAGGCAGGAAGAGCCCCACGACTGGTCGGCATCTAGCCGCTCTGAGCCAGAACGTGTCGCACAATCAAGGACTTGGCACTATTAGAATCGTCGTACTCTGAATAGGTTTGTACTACGAATTGTCTCCCCCTGATCCACTGTCTTAACTTAGTAAGTTCCTACGCTGATTCTCCGTACACCACAAGCCGGTTTCTGTGGTTTCGTCTCAGTCTGCTCGTGGCGGATATTCCTCCCACCACCCGCACGAACGCGAGGTGATCTTCATGTCGCAGACCGCTCAAAGATTCAGACACCGAGTTCAATGTGACACGCGTCGTGTCCGCTGACAACTTCTGCAATGCAATGTCCTTTTGTTGTTTTATCATGGCGTTGGGTACGACAACAATCGCGTGTATCATAAAACCCTCCCTAAAAGGGCGGAAGCCTAGTCTAGAATATTAGATGAACATACATGTAGTTTCGCCGAGGGATGTAGAGAGGTGGGTGTGAGGGAACGAGGCAACAAAGCGGGGCCTAGGCTATAGTAGGGTCGAGTGCTTGATGGAGAGACACCGTGTCACCGACGAAACGAACCAATAACTAGACCAGACGGATCGGCGGAGGAAGGTTAAGCGAAGTCCGTGAAGTGACGGGCACCCACAGCCAACCATTCACACCTGCACGAGGCTGCCGCATTCATACCAGTTTGACGCCACCAGGTTTCTCCAGAGAAAGCCCGCCGCCTGTGATCGTACTCCTCCCACGGTGAAACGCCAGCGCATGCTCCACGGCATCCATCAGTGGTTTCATAGCCTGTATCATGTTGTAAATTAAAACTCGCACGACGTAAAGATGGGACGCAGAAAACTCGTGTGGGTGATAGAGTGGAGAGAGTAATGAGAGGCTCAAGGAAAGGAAAAAAAAAAAAAGAAGCATTCACTCACAACGACGACCCTGTTTCCCTCCACCCCTTCAAGGACCGCAGCTCTCACAAGCGCGTCAACCTTTTCATGCGTCTTGCCGAGGTACCCTACCATCTTGGCTGCTTTTGCCGACCGTTGTGCGGCGGTGAAGGTCGGAGTAGCGTGTTCGGAAGGGGGCGGATAAATTGACGTCCAGAATTGCCGAAGGAATTCATTAGCGGCTGTCTGACACGTCGTGAGCTGGCGGAAGAGGTTAGGAGGAAAGTCGGCTATCAGAGGTACGACAAGTAAGAGACGGGCGAAGAGGGAATTGAAACGACACATGTACCCTTCCTAGTCTTGATGTCCAACCGCGCAGCGACGTTCTGTGTCATAGACATCAACGCCGCATCGCCGGATTTTTTTTCTACTTTGAGCTACCAAGGTCCCGTTGAAATTCAGTCGTACACAGATGCGCAAGCAAAAACTCACTTGTCCGAATCTGCCTTCCCATCCGTCCAACCCGTTAAGCAATTCCTTGAACTCATTCTGTACATCGGCTACTTCTCTCGGGCCCTCTGCTCCGCTACCCGCATGCCCAACTTTGCCTAGTTGTCCCTCGAAATAGCGTTGCCGATCTTGCATTTCGAGAAGGATACCAGGGGACGACTCGTGATCTTGGAGATCGTCTAATTCGATTTCAGAGAAGGAGTTCTATGTACATCCAAGTAAGCGATGATCAGAATCGCAGAAAACAACTTTACCTCCCCATCTCCATCATCCACCCGTCGTCGCTTACTATGTGGCATATCTCCTCTGGTGACAGGAGAACTAAGCAGGAACGCGGGAAAAGAAACCCAACAGAACTTACAATGCAGAATTAAGCAATCTTTCTGAATGCTCGTTGAATTTACGAATGAGGGGGAGTGCACCGCGCTGACGGCCGGCTTGCATGGTCACGTCTTTCTCGTTTCCCGTCTATGCGTCGTGCATTCAATATCCTTAGTTTGACCACCAGCAAATCACCCTGGCTCACCTCCCCGTGGTCTTCAAGTGTAGCGCCAAGATTGACGTATAAATCTGACACTTCGTCTCTTGGCCGTCTAGGTTCCAAATCTAAACCCCATCTGAACATGAGTGTCTGGTAGCTGTGAGCAATAGTAATGATACGGACCGTCATCATCCTTCTCGAGATACTTGTCAAATATTGGATCCTCCTTGACAACATGCTGCGTTGCCGACGAACGAATGGAAGCTCGATGTGCATTGAACAGCTTGCTCTGAAAGTAGCGTTTCCAGAACTCTGCTTCAGAGAGCTAGACGCAGGTCAGCATGACGCACGGGCACGCGCAAGGAAAGTCAGGTCACCTTATTTGGGACGTTATCATTGTATGCTTTTGCCACCACTGGAAATTCCTCGAATATATCATGCACGAGCTGAGGCGTGATGACGATTTTGACTTCTCCGCCCTCTACCGTTTGTGGGCGCGGATCTACGAGTTGACCTGGACGGCCACGTTTTTGGTTTTCTGTCGCTGCCTCTGCAAGCAAGAGGTGCTACGCGTATCGATGGCGCGTCATGTCGCAAAAGGTCGGCAGCGCCAATGAAAAAGTTGGACCGACGAGGACGGGCAAGATGGACATCACGCATCACGACAACCAAGCCAAAAACACACGCACCTCTCTACCCTCCCAGAATTCAGCCTCGGTAATCTGACCGCCCATGACGAGCTCCTTGTGCAACGCCAACAACTCTGGGTTCGCCAACAGAACCCGCTTTCTCAGTCTAAAATCCGTCGCTGCGTCTTGTCCCGATAGAATCGGCGTCCTTCCGTCGCTCACGACAGAGGTGGCACGCGACGTGGAGGCCCTCGAGGCTGGAAATGTAGCAGCCACCGCGGCTTTCAAAGGGGTCAGCGTCGAAACGGCCGTCACGGGTCTTTTGGGTGTCTGCGCTGGCGAGGCAGCAGCCCCGGCGTTCGTTGCAGTAGTCAAGATGCCGCTACTGCGATTGCGACTGATGATGTTGGTCAGCTGCATCTTGAACGTCTCTCTTTCCGCATAGGCCACTTCCTGGGGTGTCGCCATGAACGTAAAGTTGTGTCCCGCATCGTCGTTGACGAGGCCGAGTTTCAGTCTGACCTGAGCAGCACCTTCTTTGCTGCAGAAAAGTGCTGTGGAGTGTGAGCGGTGAGCAAGCGTGGAGTGGGGGTGTCGTGTCCGCTCACAAGAGGCGTCTTGGTGTGGTACGCGTACGGAAGGGGCTTTTTTACCGTCCTGAGTCCATTGTAGATGACCGTCTGTGAGTTCGAGCGTGCCAGATAGTTTTTTGTAGGACGCCTTCGCTGTGCAAACGACGGATGGCATTCGGTGGATCAAGGGACCGGGGACAAGCCCTGTCAAGCTTCGCTTGAGTTGCACAGCTTGATGACTCGAACGTTGATCTAATACCACGACCATCTCCTCCCTCACTCAAATCCCTCAAGGCCTCAACTAATGACCTCGCCAAGGAAACAGCTCGTCGTATTTGACTTTGACTGGCCAGTCGCCATCCCTCACCGCTCCTCCCCAACATAAAAAAAAAAAAAAACTGACCGTTCACCAGGTCCATGGCAGATCAAGACTCTGATCGCTGGCTCTTTGAAGTCCTCGCACCCGATATTCGTAGAAAAATGAGAGATCGCTCGCGAGAGCCCGGGAAGACCGTACAATGGACGGACCTCGTGTGAGACATCAACGCTCCCCCCATCCCATCCCATCCCATCCCTTGTCGTTCTACTCGCATCATCGTGATTGATCTCCGTCATTGTTTTCCCACTCTCAAAGCGCCGAGTCTCTGTACGAGCTATCCGAGGAAAGCCGTGGCATACACAAGCAAGATATCGAGAATGCCCTCCGCCAAATCCCTTTCGTGAGTCCCGCACTTTCCTTGTATCCATGGGCGGGGGCCACCCTGCTCACCCGACCACCTTAGCATCCCGCCATGAAGCGCGGTATCCAGCTTCTCAAAGACCCCGCCAGCCTCGATACCACCCTCTTCATCCTCTCCAACGCAAACGTCTTTTTCATCGATACCATCCTCCAGGTTCGAACCCCTCCTTCCCACTGTCACTACACACACACTGATCGTATCGTACTGGCAACTTCCTCACCGATCAGCACCAAGCCATCCGAGGGTGCTTCGACACCATCATCACCAACCCCGCCGACTTTTCCGCCCCCGACAACTCAAACCGCCTCGTCCTCCGTCGGCGCGTCGGATCCCAAGACCCTCCTCACAATTGCCAAGTCGGATGCGAGGAAAACATGTGCAAGGGTACGTTCCCGCCCCCTTTTTCTCTTTCGCCATCCCTACACACCACACACACACACACACACACACACGTACACGACAGGTCAAGAACTCACGCGCTACCTCGACGCCCATCGTCAATCCAACGACACCGAATTCGACCGTATCATCTACATTGGCGACGGCAGCAACGATTTCTGCGCCGTCTTGCGTCTCAGGAGGTACGTCCCACCCCCTCCCGACGCGCGCGACACGAGACTCATGCCCACTCCCACACGCGATAGCCAAGACGTCGTCCTCTGCCGTCGCTTCCGCGGCCTCGAACACAAGATTGCAAACGAACACGCCAAAGGCTCTACATCGCGCCTCCGATGCACCGTCGAATATTGGTCCGGCGCGTGGGAAGTCGAGGAAAAGTTTAAACTATACGCCAAGAAGACGTCCGTGAATTAGAGCACCCACTTTTTAGGAGGGAGGGACGTTTTGGATAGTATGACGCGCTGTAGAGCGAGAGGCGTACCCCCGTCTTCCTTTTTTTCGAACGAGCCGCATCGCTGAAAAGACGATGATCGCCTCACCCCTCTCAACGAGCCATGTGTGACTCGGGGGTTGCGATGTATATGATTGCTCGGTAAGGAGATTGTAAAAGGAAGTAAGTAAAAAAAAAAAAAAGAAAAGAAAACCTTGAACGATATCAGATGTGTCGTAAATGACAGACAGTAAGTGGAACGGCCATGGAAGGTGGGAGAGGGTGTGAGGGTTGCACAAAAGAAAAGAAAAGAAAGAAAACAGGAAGGAAAAGAAACGGTGGATTGCGATCGTCATTCGTCATTTCATTCATCATGGTTTAAAAAATGGTAGGAAAGCAAGGCGGATAAGTGAGGTTGATTACGACGCGGACACGTCGGACGAGGATGGTGATTGCGACTGCGACTGCGACTGCAACTGCAACTTGGGGAAAGGCAACAAATCAAAACATCAAGCTAATGGATATATCACCACCAACGTCAAAAGAAGAAAAAAGAAAAGACGAGTTGGAAAAACAAACAAACGCACCTCCCCCCCCCCCAACCCTGACACATCACCTCGACCACATATCCATCCCGCTCAATCGTCTCGCTTCCTTGGTGCTCATACCCCCCTGTCCTTGTCCTCCTTGTCCTCCACCTCCTTCGGCGCCGCCGCTCCCTGAGAACGGGTTGCGCCCTTGCGCGCCAGCGACGCTCGCCCCGTAAAAGGACGGAGCGCCCCCTTGAGCAGCGGTCGATGCATTGACGGCTTGCGTCCGCACAGATCCAACACCCACACCCACACCAACGCTCCCACCGCCTCCCGTCGGCCCCGCATACGACTGGTACTGCTCCGGCTGCAATGGCACATACAGCGTCCCGATATCCGTCCGTTGTCCAATCGCGTCAAAGGGCGAGTTGGATGCTTGTTGTTGCGCAAACGAAGCTTGGTACCGCGTGCCCCCTCCTCCACCTGTGCCAGGACCTCCACCACCACCACCCGTCGTTCCGCCGCCGCCGCCGCCACCGCTTCCACCCAATCCCGTTGCGTACGTCTGCGCAGGACTGGTCACCATTGCTGACGGATTATACCCCGTACTCGGCCCCGCATCTCCTCTCGCAGCCGACCGCACGTTCGACATGACCGCTTCCCGTCGACTATCATCATCCACAATAATCGTCGGTTGATAGGAATGCGACAGCTTCGAGGGTGGTGCTTGGTACCGTCCGGCCCCGCCACCCGCACCTCCGCTCCCTCCCGCGCCCGAGCCTCCAGCACCCGGGCCGGACCCCGAAGACCACGCTCCGAGGCCGCCTGCAGCGGCGAGCTCTGCCTGCTGTTGCAAATACTCGAGTTGCGGGTACGGCTGCGCAGCGGGTGGCTTCCCCGACTGTCTCCTCTCCCATTCCCGCATCGCGTCGTCCCGGTTCAAAACTGGCGTCAGCGCATTCCGCCCCGCAATCACATCCTGGTTCATGTGCTGCAGCCGTGCCAACGCTGGCGGAATCACGTCGGTATGGTTGATCGTGTTGGCACGTATACGGGCATGCGCGTGCGAGTGTGACGTGTTGGGGTAGTACGTGGACGAGGTGGTGGGCGGGTTGGTGTTTAACAAGCCGGGGACGTTCAAGCTCGGCGCACCAGTCGGATAGCCAGAGGTACCCCCGCCCAAACCCATCTGTCCCGCCATCTGCGCATTCGCGCTCGACTGCGACGCGTACGGATGCTGAGCTGGATGTTGAGCTGGCTGTGGTGGTGGTGGCGGCGGCGGTGCCGGGGCCTGTTGCGTCTGATACGTGGACGGCGCACCCTCCGCTGTACTTTGATACGCTGCACCCGGGGGTGGTGGTGGCGGTGGTTGTCCTTGTGCCTGCTGTGGTCCTCCAGGCCCTTGTTGGCCCGACATGTACGGATTACGGAAGACATTGTTCGCAGCTTGCGATGCCGCTTGTGCTTGTGCCGTGTATGCCTGGTGCTGGGCGAGGTGCTGATTGTACGACGCCGCGTCTTGGTATGCCCTGGTACCTTTTGGCTGTGAAGGGACGAGACCGCCATAGGGCCGCTTGGGGTCCGCTGGGGAACCGGATGAAGACGATTGAGGGGTATGTCCATTCGGCTAATCATCGAAGGGGCATCAGATGATGTTCCGAGTCGGAAGTAGAGGGGCGGAACACGGTTTAGAGAATAGCACATGGCGCACAACTTACTTGGAATGGTTTTGTAAACTTTTCACCGGTGATAAAGGGGTGCATTCTAGCCTGTTGTGGAGACCATCGCTCAATCGGGTTCAAGTTGAGCAAACCTTGACAGAAATCGATAAACGACGCGCGATTGTTGAGTTCTATCGTGCGGGATCAGATTCGCGCGGATATGAACAATTACGCAATGGCGCAAACAGGAGCCCCCGCAGCACCCAGCACCCAGCGCAGCAAAGCACATCAAGGGGATCCAAAAAAAAAAGCAACGATAACGAGCCGTACCTTTCTCCATCTCATGACCCTGCCGAGTCGTCGACTTGAAGGTCGGCATGGGTGCAGTGTTGATGATCTCTGGTAGTATCGTTGCCTTGAAGTACTGTTTCCCAGGTTGTTCGTTTGCGTTGTGTTCCCGGGAATATTGCTCCAGTGTCTTGAGCCGGTACTTCTTGTGACCAAACACGTCCACGTAGGAATCGAAGAATTGTTTCGTTTGCTTCCCCATGTCCAGCATGTAAGTAGGAGGCATCCTGCGCTCAAAATGTTATTAGTCCAGCGCACGTTGCACACGAGGGCAGGGTATAGCCAAAGTGAATGGACCAAGGGAGACGGAACGGTACTCACCCGAGCATTTCAACAATCCGGGTAATCTGATTATACTCGCTCGTTCCCGGGAACAACGGCAACCCCAAGAAGAGCTCCACCGCAATACAACCCAAAGACCACATGTCGATTGAAGACGTGTAAGGGATACCAAGGATAACTTCGGGTGATCGGTAGAACCGGGACTGGATATACGTATATACTGTCTGTCGTTCGTGACATGCGGACCCAAAGTCGATCACCTTGATTTGGGGCGACTGAAGTCTGAATAGGGTAAGGAATAATGAGTTTGGGCTCAAAGGGTGAGGCGGAGACCATACGTACGATTTCAAGAGGATGTTTTCTGGTTTGAGATCACAGTGGATCAACCGTGCATCCTTGAGTACAGTGAGGGCATCCAACAGCTGAGCAGTGAACACCTTGACGAGCTGCGTGCTCAGCCCTTGGAATTGGTTTTGTTTGATGAGTTCGTACAAGTTCGACGAAAGAAGCTCGAAAACGAGACAAAGGTGATTACGGTGGATAAAGGAATCTCGTAATCGCAAAATGTGGTGTTCGTCCGCCGGATCACATTGGTTGTTGAGCTAGAGTGGAATTCAAAGGCCGCTCCGCGGACGGTCGTGCGAAGCGCGTACCAGTTCCAGTATTGTGACCTCCATCATACTTTGATTAAAGTACGCGGGTTTGTTCTTGACAACCTTGACGGCAACGATCTCGTTGGTCTTCATGTTCTGACACTTGACTACCTGGCCGAACGTTCCTTGACCGAGAATGTCCAGGATGAGATAACGACTGTTCGGTAGAGATTAGAGATGGAATAGATGAATACAAGGGCGACGTGCTTGTGCCCATCCTCGTTCCCTAACCAATCGTTGACATAGAGGATATAGTCATAATCCTCGTTGTCATAGCCGTCGTTATGCGCTGGTTTGCTTGGTTTTGTGAGGACGCGCCGTGGGTTGTGTGCTGATTCATATCGGAACTGGGGATTGCAAATATGGTACGTATCCACGATATGGGTGGTCAGCTGCCGTATGGGCTGAATAAAAAGAGGCAGGGCCACATCAGCACGATGCAACATGTGGACGGGGGGGTAAATGGGGTGCATACCGATAATACAATACCGTTGGAGTCGATTCGTCTCCCTATCGGTTGGCTATTTACGTAAGGTCGCAAGTCTCGGCTGTCACGGACCCTCCTAAAGCCAGAAGCACGGCGACGATGTTGTGGCGCGGCATCCACGAGCATGGGTTGGTCCTGAGGATAATATTGATTCGCAGGACTCTGGGAATGGACAAAAGAGAGAGGCGTGCTGGGCGTGGAGGCAGAATTTTTGACAGGTACCTGAGCGGAGAGATGTGTTTGATTTTGGTGCGATGGGGGTTGCGGACTGGATGATTCCATGGTATACCCGGCATAGGCTGCCTGGGCGGCGCTCTGCGACGAAAAGGGAGTGCCTATGGGTGGTGTGGATGTTTCCGGCTTGGTTTGGGAGTGGGATCGCGTGTGGGAGGGATAATTGGAGGGCGGGTTTCCTCTTTGCGCATCCGAGGACGATCCATAGAGATAGGAAGGGGTGGCCGTGGGAGAGTATTGAGCCTGGGGCTGGTATGGATCGAGGAGGGCGTTGCCTGTGCGCATGGGCGATCGACCAGAACGAATGGTAGAATCATGTTGTGCATGTGGTCGCTTTGGAAGACTACCGCCTGTACCGTTGTAATACATATCCGAGTAGGGCTCATGACCGGTGGGAGAGACGGCGTTGGTGGGCGCCGGGGCTGTGGACATCTGATTGGGTTGATGGAATGCGACGCCGGAAGGGTAGAGGGAGTTTTGCGGGGTTTGTTGGGATGGGGGGATGTGCCTCGTAGAGGAAGACTGGTTGTCGACGTTGAACGCGCCTTCTAGATCATCTGGCTGATGGTGACGACGAGCGCGGGATGCACCGCCGACAGATGCGCTGGCACCCAAGGATGCGCTGCGAGAGAGTTGGTTGAGTGCGCCAGAGAGATAGGACGAAGGGGAGAGAGGCGGGTGTTGGTCCTGATCGAGGAGATGTGCGATGCGGGGCTGCCTGGATGACCCGGGGGAGTGGTGGACCTGCTGAATGCGCTGCTGGGAACTGGCGAGGGACTGCGGGGGCGGGGGCGGTGCGGCGGGGTAGAGATAGGACGCTCTGGCGGCAGCTTGGGCGGCCTGTGCGGAGGACGAGAGGGGCTCGAGAGGGGCCTGTGTTTGCCAGCGGGGGAGATCAAAGTCGTCGTTTGCGTTGGACATGTAGGCGAGTTCTGGTTCCGACATGCTCAGAGTCGCAGCAGGGTGACGGGGGAGTCGCTACCTGACGTGTGACGAACGAAAAAGAGATGTTGGTCGTCGTGGAAGACGACGAGTGAAGAGACCAAGGGATGGAGCGCAATGGGAGGAACGGGGTGGCAGTCTGTTCAGGGTCGGTTCGAGTTTACAGTAGTACAACTAGTTCGACTGGGAAAGCCCTGACAAAGCTGGCAACGACAGCGACGACGACGGCGATGATCGCTCCAGTTCCAACACAGTCTCAACGACACCCTTTTCTGCATCCATCAGCAGCCGTGTGCCGTGCAGTGAACTGTCCATGTCCACTGACAAAAAGACGACCTTGCTAATCCGTTTCGCTGCCAACAACGCATCACCGGCTCAGAACTCAAGTCTTGTCAGTGAATCAAATCAGCGAGACCCACCCAGTCGCTGTGCCATTGAAAACGCAGGATCTGATGCTGATGATGTCCGATACAACGTCGTCGCTGGTCCCGCTTGCTGCATTGACAGGATAATCGCTCAGTAGTTACGACACGTCCGCGTTGCGACACTCACCGCACTCCCAGGCGTGGACGGCATCGCACACGCCCAGTCTCTGCACAGTAATCCCATCTGCGGTGCATCCCCCACCGTCTCTGCCGTCTCCTCCGTCACCCCCACCCAAATCATGTACGAGTCCACCAACCGCGTGATGTGCACCCCAAGCGCAGGAAGCGTCGCTTCAGCAGGTGCAATATATTTCGTTCTCACATCAATCAACCCCGTCGTCGCCATCGTCGTCGTGGTAGTCTGATTCTGAGATTGTCCAACCTGTCCTCCCCCTCGACGACCATCGATATTGCAATCACTGTCACGTGACATTTATATTGAGTTCTCGAACGTTGGACTCGTCGAGGGACAGTTCAACTTGCGTTCAAATTTTCCAATGTGCCAACATGTCCTCGAGGACACCAAAAATACAGTCGACCTGTCCAATGGGCCCAGATGGCATCGTTCGTTGTGACCATGGCGAACAGGTCGACAGGCTCGTCAGCCACACCGCCAAAAATCCTGGCCGGTATGCGCTATATGATGCACTCGTATAAATTTCTCTAACGTGTTGCGCAGCGAATTTTATACCTGCAGCAGACCAGTCAGCGAGCGATGTCGCTTTTGGTGTCAGTACTACATTCTCTCCGCCTCTGTCCAAGCTGACCACATCGCCCCCCTATATCAGTCTGGGCAGATGACCCCATATTTAGTACGTTCTTCCTTTTTTCCTCTGGTCCATCAATTCCTTATCAACCCGCTAACAGCGAGGCGTCCACCCCAAACCACCCCCGAAGTAGCTGCGCCCAGCACCCCCTCGATGGGCCTCTGCACACCGCGACCCAGTCCGCTCCATTCCACTTCGACCTCCGCCCCTCAACACACCCCTGCGAAGAGAAAACGAGAGTGCCCTGCGACAGACCCTCGTTTTGTCCAAACGGGCAGCCCTACATCAGAGCTTGCCACCGCCAACACGCCCGGTAAAAGGGCACGTCTACAAGCCATCGAAGCCGGCTTGCGCGCTCGACGCGAAGACGAGACACCCCACCAACCGCCACGTCGCCAGCCTGCCGCTCCAGAACAACTGGACGCACTTCCATTCACACATGGCGTCGAGCCCAACGAAATCGCGTCCGCGCATTCGCCTGCTTCCGAAACGACCACAGAAGTCGAACAAGAAGATGAACCTCCCCGTGTACGGTACAGTTTCCTCGGTCTGCCTCCTACCCAAGAGTCCGAGTCTAGCACGGAACCATCCACACCCAAGAAACGTCCGTCTTCCGTCTTACAGGACCCCGTTGGAACTTCTACGTCTGCGTTACTGACGCCGCCCCAATCCGCGAAAATACAAGGGAACCGCACCGAGGCATTTGCCCCAACCGCGAGCGGCAGCGGTAGTTCGAGACCCGAGCCTGTCACCCCGACGCGGTACAAGGGCAAAGAACGGGCCAGCGCCCAATGGGACCGACTCGTGGAAGCCGAGGTTCGTTCACCGGGCATCGCACTTGGCACCTCGAACCCGCGAGCACCGCTGACCCATGACTCTTGTCTTTGTCAGGAAAACCCGTTTGTCGACACGACCTCGTTGTTCAAGTCCAAGTTAGAAACCGACGCCGTGCAACGCGCGTCGCGTTCCCCTCGGTCTTCCCAAGGCCCGTCCTGCACACCGACGGCCGGCGAACGCATCGCCTCCAACATTACTGGGATGCGAGACACTATCAACACGCTCTTGACGTATGCCAACAATATCGACCAACTTGACGCTGGCAAGTTCATTGAGCGCCTCGAGCGCCAAAAGAACGCGCTCGGGTATGGGGAGGAAGTCAGAAAACAACACATCGCGACATTGTCGGCCGAGTGCGATGAGTTGAAGGCAAAACTCCGTCAGTGCGTATTATTTGTCGTTGCACCACCCCCAACCCCCACCCATTCTTCCCATGTTTCGTGTCCCCCCCGTGGCGGGGTGACGTTTGGACCTCGTGATGGTGAGCTGACGTCTCCTCGGATGCGACGTTTAGGTCAGAAGAACGTTGCCGTGCGAAGGACAAACTTATTGCTTCTCTCAAAGCACAACGTTGACCCTGGTCACGTTTCCCGTCTTGTTCGGTCCCCATAACGTGCACGACTCGGACCGTTTGATTCATCCTGTTGGGGCATTGGTCGCATTTATTGGCATGAATTTATTGCTATCCGTGTACATTATTGTGCTGCGCATGCTTTGGCAAAAAAAAAAAAAAAAGAATTGTTGATAATGTAACAAGGAATGGCGTCCTTTCCAGGCAATCGTGGGTGCAAGCGCGCTGACAGAAGTTTCAAAGGTCGTGATCACATTGCATGGACGACACGGAGCATCGATTCATACCCGTGCGCTACGACGAACAAGGAAGAGAAAGAAAGGCACCCAGAACTAAAATGAAAAACACCGTCTCATCATTGGCACGAGGTCGTGCAGGGAGGTCCCACCGTGAGGCCCCTCCCCTTCCCCTTTGTTCCACCATCCACCTTCCTCGACTTCCACGCTCACACGTGACCACACCTGCTTGGATGAGCGTATCGCTAGCACCGCGCACGGTCGACGTCACGTTTGAACCTACTTTCACAGGGGGAAACTGTTCGTGATCCCCTCTCTCTCTCCGAGTCCGGTCTGGGATCCCGTTGGGCCTTGCGCTGAAACATGAACGTGCACTGTCATCGCAAGTCTGACACCAACGTTTCGGATTCAACGAGGCTAGACTCGTCCATGTGTACGGTGTATCGCGGACGGTGACGTGTTCCAGAACACGAGAAAACGCGACATTGGATACGGGGTGGGGAGGAGGGATCGGCGGGATGCGGAACTGGCCGGGATCCGCGCGGTACGGAGCCTACCCGAGGAGGAAGACGAAAAAAAAAAAACGTCGTCGGGGCCCAGCTCAGTTCTTCATGATGCAGAGGAGGGAACGCATGTGGAGAATCGGGAGCTCGGACGAGGGGAAAAGAAAGTGGAAGGTGGAAGGTGGAAAGGGCACCGAGCTGATATTGCATCGATATCGGCATCTCTATCAGATCACGACGACCACGCCTCGATACGCACATGAATTCAATGACGACGCGTCGGAGGGTGGGACTTGGTTCGTGCGTACACGGGGCTAGGGCGTAAGCAAGTGTGACTGTGAGCGTATATCCGAGTCGTTCCATGTCCGAAGGGGCCTCGACTGGCAGTCATTTGTCTCTAGGTTACAGCACATTGCATGATCGAACGTTGTCGTTGGTGACCGGTGACAGGTCTTCAAAACAGACCGCGACTGACCAAATTGGCAGCGCAAACAATATTGTGCATTGCGACCATGGAGACCGAGGCAAAATGCAAGCTCGGCTTGTAGCCCTGAAACCTTGAAGCGGGACACGACGATATCAGACCATACACTGTCAATTTTTGAAAAACGTCACTTGGCAAGGTGGCAGGCGATGGGATGGTCCTCAATGCTGACAGAAAAAAAAGGCATCAAAATTTAGGACCAGAATACAAGACAGAAGGTACTAGTCAGAAAAGGACGAAAATATGCCAGCGGCAAGTCTGTGCATGGTGGACACCTGCAGATGGATAAGACAGAGCATGGAAGAGAGAGAGGTGAAAAAACAAGATGGTGCTCTGTCGCGTGTCCTCTATTGGAGAGTGCAAAAGTCTGCATGACGTCATGAGTATGGTCTAGAGCTTACACTGCCACCATAGAACGAGCTTGCCTTATAAAGTATGTCCTCCCCACGAGTCTCGAATGCAATGTTCAACGGGACTGGCACGTATTCTTTAGTGTAGCACCAGATCTGCCAGTCTGGAACACCAACAGAATCAGCACGCCAGTAACGCGGTCCCCACCACAAATGAAACATGAACGTTCAGGGGGTTGCGGTGCCTTTTTTGTTTCTCGAACCAATTCGTAACGAGTGGGTCAACACACGGTTCAGATTGTGTACGACATCCGTCGAATAACGAGGTCGCCTCGGAGGTAGTCCCCCCCCCCACGCACGCACCGCACGCAACTCGCACTCGCACCCCGTACATAATCTTGACGGCTGCGATGAAGAGAATTATGACATGAGAAGCGAGTTGAAAGTAAGGCGAGTACATAGTATTCATCTCCGCTTGCGCTTTCGTGCTTCCTGATACACGTTATGCTCCGAGAACGGACGTCGTGTCGGATAGCATCGGAAATGCTTTGGTCGATAGACGTGGGCGTAAGCACATACCATAATGTACCTCAGGTTAACGGAGCGCCACAAGAAGCCCCGCATGCCATTATCAAACCGAGATCTCAGCGAGTGTGTCCAAACGGACAATGAGGATTGAATACCGAGAGCCGCGCTGCGCCTTGCTGCGTGCGGTCTAGATTGGACTCGAGGATCCTACCGAACCGAACAAGCTAATCCTCGGTCGAAAACGTCCCGAGAAAACCACGAGGCGGAGGTAGTTAACGTTTCACAGCGTTTGACTGGGAAAAAAACGGCATGGTTTATTTGATACCACGATCGGTAGGCTAACCGCGTCGGTAACGAACGAGGGTGGTGGAAAAGTTCAGGGAGGTGTGGTCAGTGTCAGTGTAAATTAGAGTTTTTCTTCTGGCTGGGACGTCGTCCCCATAGTTGATGTGATACGCGTCGGTAGGAAATGGAGTGATGGAAAATCCTAGAGAATGTCATCGATCATCGATCATGTTGAGCCTGTGGGCGTCCACTTTCAGAAATAGGCATCCCCATCCAGCGCGTCGGCGAAAATGAATACATTGGTAGGGTCGACCCTCGGTAGTTTATTCCTCGAAAAGCCTGCATAAATCAATTCTCCGCCCCAGTCACCGAGCCTCGAGATCGAGAAAAAAATTAAGAAAAACAGACGGTGGGAGTGCGACGAGGCTTCTCGAATGGCTAGTGCGTCAGAACGACTCGGAGGAAATAAAACGACGTTCGACGATCGTGCGGGATGGTAATTAGGCTCTCCGCGAGCGGCGTACGACGGAAACCGACCACGATTCGAGCGCGCGTACGCCCGTAAAGAAAGGAGTTGGGGTGGGGGCGAAACAAAGGGACAGGGGCGAAACATACTGGGGAGGCTGCCGGTCGCCTCACCCCCACCCACATTCAGAAGCGCTCCGTCGTCAGTGGGTCAGTCACCAAACCAAACCTTGAAATCGACTGCGGTCATTTGCGTGGTCTATTTCGCGCGCGCAGCGCCGTGTGGGGTGGCGGCCCCCATTATAATCTGATAAGACAGACGTGAGACACAGCCCCGAACATGGCAAGCGCAAAGGCAGGATGGGAAAAAAAAGGGAGGGAAAGGAAATAAAGGGAGAGGTGGGTCGGCGGAAGAATCGTTTCTCCATCGTTGAGGGGCGCTTTAGAAGACTCTATCATGGGTCCTTTTCTTTGATTCCGGTAAAATCCGATCGGCCTGGGGGAGTGGGCGGGTGGAATCGGGACGAGTGGGTGGGATTCGTCGAGGATCGCCAGAGGCTGCACTATGTGAACCTGTGACAGTTTTAGGGATAGCAGTGTGCACCAAGCCAACATTGTGACAACCCGTCGAACGACGCACGCTACCAAAACATTTGCCAACCGATGACCCGCTCAGCATGCGACGCACCACGGGAAAATAAAAAAGAAATGTCTAAAAGATTTAAAAAAAAAGTCACATGTCAAAGAATTCCGCGCACAAAAGAAAGGAAAAAAAAAAGGTGCCGCGGCGTAAACCTTGCAATTGACATATTCTTCGTCCCTGCCTGTTCTGACGTGCTCCGATGAATTTCTGCCCGATTTTTGTTTCCCTTGGGAAGAAAATCGGGCTTCCAGCGGGACGCCTCCCTAAATATTAATCCACGAACGTTTGAACTGCCTATCACTGCTGGACGAAAAATATATATTCCCATTCCTATTCCAGTTACTCACCATTTACCTATTTCCAGAGATTGCAGCCGTTTGTTGGAGTACGTCCAGCGTGAGGCACTGCGAGCATAACGCCAGAGGATGAATATAATTAACCCAAGGAAGTGACGTCCGGGAAAGGAGAGAATGATGGAGCCATGCGTGCGCAACGGTCGGGACTGCAACAGACTGACAAGTGTGTGCGTTTGTGGTGCAATCAACACATCTTAGATACCGGCCTTGTTGGTGGAGTCGTTTATACGTTGTACCAGTGCATCGCGCCATGCGCCATGCGCCTTGGCACTCCAATGCACGATAAGGAGGAAGATAAGGCCATATGGTCCCAGGTCCCTGCCGTCTTTGGAGCGGTCTGAGCACCACCAACGCGATGGCTCGATTTTTTTTTTTGGGTTCTTTTCCAGGAGGTTCCGTTGGAATGAAATCGTGGTGTTCAAGAGCGGGTCCAGGGCCGGAAGGCTATCTACGTCCCGTGTCGTCGTCTCTATCTCAACGGATTCCACGACCTCTCCCCCACCTTAAGCCGCGTGCTCGGTATCGATATCGGGGGTGATTATGCCTCGGGTGAGGCTCCCCGCATGTGTACACGTCCCCGAGGCTAAATCACGGCATGGATTGGTTGCCTGGTTGCGACCCGTCTCGAACACACACACGGACGGGTGCCCGAACGCCAAAAGTTTCCCTCGGATCCCCGGACGAACAAGGAAGAGGGAGACAGAGAGGAAGCAGTGGAGAACGACCATCTCGACGTCGCCCAAGGCACGCTGTTGACGTAGACCACCCGACGGCAGGACAAGACGTGCTTCAAATTTAAGCCCCCACCGCGGCGCCCCCTCCCCCCATCGCTTATTGAGACTCCGAGTAGAAGCAATCGCCTCAAGTTGCGGAATCTCACACGACGGGGGTAGCCTGAATATTGTGACTCGCGCTGGGGCTCTTTTGCTGGAAAATATTATTATTAAATGATAATTGCGCCAGATGGGCAGGCCGCGCGGGTCAAAGTGAATGCGATTTTATTTACTATCTCGGGTTTCCCCCGAGGTTGGTCTTGGCCATACCTGCACAGGACGTCGGACCGGTCAAGGTTCACCGTCGTGAGCAGCATTTTTCGGTCGTCCCGTAGGCTGTCGGTATCAAAAGAGATCAAATGGATCATACTAGACACTGGATTTTGGGGGGCGGACGACAATTGGAAAAAGATAAAATGTGACGGGAATATAAAATAAAGAGGGGAAAATTAACGAACCGGGTGAGGGAAACACGGGCCTATTATAATGGTTTGATATTCTACATGGAATGATCAGAACAATGTCGCAACAGCAGCCGGCTGTATCGCAAACCTCCGTGTTATGATTGCACGACTGGGATCCGTTTGTCACTTTTTTTTTTCGTTTTGTCTTGTATGGAATCGGATGTGTAACCGGGGTCCGGAGTTCTCAAAGGAACTGGCGGTCCCGGTTGCCGTCATCTGGAGATGAAGCGGTTCCGGTCGGTACCACCATCGTCACCGTTTATCACGGTACAACCGCTATTCTACGGCGTGTGCCAGTACAAAACACAAGAAAGTCGAATGAAAATGTCTGAACAGAATGAAGTGTAGATCTCTGTATGCCATGTCCAAATCAAACAACGACCGTCTACCAAAGAGGTATTTGAATGAACGTGCCAATCGAAAGTGCATGCGATAGACAAAAGAGTGTTACATATGTTCAGTATGTTTGTTGATCCATTCCTTTCCACAAGGTAGGGTGAAGAGGGGTATCCTAACAAAATAGTCTTCGCCACCATAAGACGAACCGCGTCCACCATCCACCTCTGTACCCGTCACTCCGTTGCTTGGCACTCACCCACATCGAACCCGTGCCAAAGCGAATTTCCCTGTCTTCCCCTCGTTCTTCCTCGCCCTCCTCAATATCAGCTGCCCGGGAATGCGATGAGACGGGAAAACGAGGTAGCGATCCTCGAGTGATGAACGAAGGAAAAATAGTCAGCAACGACAGATACTCTGGGTTCGGTAAATCTGGCGTTGTCCAGATGCGTAAATACATGTCATCTGCCTCCTCAGCTGAGATCTCTGAGCGGAGAGGAGCCAATTGCTGATCCTCTCCCGCATCGTGATCGCGCGTGGTGATGGGGAGGACGCCGTCCTCTTCCACGTTTTCTGCTGTGGAAGGTAGAGGGGATACCGTGACATCAGAATGTGAAGACGCAGATGGGAGAGAGTGTGAGAGGGTGGGCATATCTAAGAATGGGTCACTCGGTGCTCGTGCACGTTTACTGTGAGTAACCATGGAAATGGGCGATGGCCTTGGGGGACGAGAGGCACCGGAAGTAGACAATGGATTTGATTTGCTGTTCAGAGGTGAGGACGATGGCAGGTGGGAACCACAGCTGCCACCCCTTGCACCCGAGAAAGGGACCTCATCAAAGGCGAGAACCTAAAGAGCGGTAGGTATCAAAGTATATACTCATGCGAAACAGGAACTGACCCCTTTAAGGACGTCGATGGCTTCAAGCATAAAATCTTTTCCACTGCGTGAGAGAGAGAACGAAAAAAATTAGGCCAGAGATGCAGGGTCAGATAGAAGGCGGGATGACATACGCTGCTTCCTTGAACACAGCATCGTCAAGTTCCCATTGAATTCTGTTGCCCCCCGCACCCCCAAGGTTTTCTGGGAGCACTTGTAACCGCATGACTGCCCACAGCGCTTCAAAGAAAGGTTTCGTCCCTGGCATACCCATGGTACACCAAGTCCTTACGAATCTATCCAAACGATCGAAACGCTCCTTTCTCGCCATTGGACCGCCTGGGTGTGCTCGGGAATGAGGCATCAACGAACCACCCGGCTGCGTAGCGCAAATATGTGCCTGAAACTCCGCATGTCGTCGTGCGTTGACACTCGCGTGGAAAGCAGAGCGAACAGACGCTTGAAGGCGCGAGTAGAGCGCACGTTGAGACGGAGCTACGTTGTTCAGAATTTGTGTCATGACACGACCAGCGGCTTCATCCTGGTCAAAGTACCTATTATCGAACGTCATGAACAGATGCCACCGGAAAAAAAAGAAGTGAGATAGGTAGAGTACCATGAGCGACAATAGTCGGTGAATTTCTCGAGGTCGCTTTGGGAGACGCCCAGCGGTGTCGAGGAGCGATTACGGGCGGGGGGTGTCGGACCTGGGCGACCACCCCTGCGGCCCCTGGCTCTGCCGCCAGGGAAAGAGGGTGACGATGGCGATGTTGGACACTGTTTGGGGAGAGGTGGACTGTTTGGGGGTGAGATGATGGAAGGCGAGGAAGGAAGGTCATAAAGGAGCGTCTGGTTACTCTGACCGTTGACCGAGGTCCTGGGGGGAAGTGGGCGCAGTGGGGGTGGGGGTGGGCGAGGACGTGGGGTCTCCAGACGATACGCAGCTGCTGACATGGTGTTCCGAATCCAGTTCGAACTTGACGAGCAGTCTGAGGGGGTTCACAGCAACGACTGGGCGGCTGGCCAGTGAGATAGAATTGAATGTACAATGCAAGAAATGTCGACAATCGAGTCGGTCCACCGCTACTGTCACTCACGACTGCACAGCTGAGCGGGTGAGCGAGTGAGTTTGTGCAGTTGGTTCTCGCTGAGCCGTGCCAGGCCCTGAAGCTGAAGCGACTGCGCTGACGACCACGGTGCAGATTGTCACGCCCATTTTTCAGTTGCCGCCCGCCACGAACCGACCAAAACCCGAACTACACAACAACCGACGTTCGTCCCATATTGCTCATACTGGATCGAATTCCTAGGCAACGTGGCTGTCGCGGTCGTTGTTGACCCAGACTCATCTCGAGTTTCAAGTTGACACCGCCGACTGCAAACGGGACGAATCATTTGCCAAATCGCATCTCTGATTCTGACACGGCAATATTGCAGAGATTCATATTACAATGGCGCCCATCAATGAAACTTTTCGTCACCTTTGTGGCCCTCTGGCTCTTTGATGGCCTTGTCGTCCTCCTCTCAAGGGTCTTCTTCCCTCGCTTAGGGTGCAGTTAAGTTATCCTCTCACGCCGTGTCTGCTGACCAACCCAATTATCCCTTTGATCAAACTTCCCGCCGTAAGCATCTCATCACTCTACGTTGTCGACACACCATTTCTGCATGTTTGCAGCCAGCCCGTCCTGCGGGTTCTCGAATCCTCCGCACTAATCGTTATTAGACCTTCGTGGTTGGATCATGATCATATCACTCGAACACAGCACGGTGACGCTACTATGTCGCCTGATTCAACAATCGGACTGATTCAATTGATATCGTGAGCTGCTCCACTGGCCTCACCTGTCTGGCGCGCTTCGATCTCCTGGTGACTATGCCCATCGAGTATGATCACCTCACTACCGTCGGCCCCCCGTCTGATCAACTCATACCCGGCATGACATAGGCCCTATCCAAACGCGGATCCCTTAGGCTTGACTCGGTGCGCTCTTGCGCCAACATGCCGTTGATCACTCCAGCTGACTTCCAACTCTACGTAGGTACCACGCCCATGTCAATCGACCTGCGCTACCCGGTCCTGTCATGAAATCACCTCATCTTTGTCGTCATTTTTCAACTCTGAGGGGTTGTGTACCGCTCACGATTCGTTGCTTCTTTGCGCGGGCTCCGAGGCGACCCTCATTCATGTGTTCCTGACAGGTCCCCTGCCGTCGTGATGCAATTTCCTGTCAAAGGAGGAGGCGGTGCTCATCAGGGTACGCTCGCGTCCGCCCGATGGTCGATTTTTTTTCGCCGGAAACGTAAAGGATACCGTAGCTACAATCCCGGCGTCTTGACCGTCATCATCCTTGAGCACCAAAGGCTGCGTGACAAGCAACCCCGCCGCCATGCTCATTGATCCTATCGCCGGTAGTTACTCTCGAGCGAGCACGAGCCCACTGCCGCCTTTAATAGGATGCTCAGTTGCTAATATTATTGCTATTGCACCCCGTCGAGTGTTCAGCGACTTACAAACATGCCCACAGCATTTTGTCATGGTATCTGCGTGATCCCTCCTTGTCCTAAGACAAAAATCTGATCGGCTTCCATGACATTGGGGTTAAGGCCCCCCTGGCGAGACACGAGTACGTACGAGGTGCGAGGTATAACTGCCCCCACGGAAGCAAATGTCAAGCGTTTGAGGGTTAGCTACATCACAGGCAACTCTCCGATATTAAATCGCACACTCGATCGGCGCACAGGCAAAGAATCCAAATGTAAACCAGTTCTCACCGGTTGGCATCTGAGATAAACTCGTGTTAACAGCGCATAACGATCCTGCGACCTCGCCCCAGGGGCATGTGTCAACCTCATCTGGAGAAGGCGGGAAAAAGAGAAAGGAAAAAAAGAAAGGAAAAAAAGAAAAAAGAAAAAAAAAAGAAAAAAGTGCGGCCGGTGTGAATCCACACGCATCGCGGCATCATTTCGCAATTAAACTTGAATCTACCCAAGGGAAAAAGATAATAAGCTAGCACCTTCCAAACAGGATCGACTTCTTGCTGGATGCTATTGGGTCGCTTGACAGCCAGATACCATCATCGCGGAATAGATAATGAGTTTTTAGTCTGGTTACTCTTTGCAACCGAGCAAATGAAAAAAAAGGAATGAGTGGGGGCCGGCAGGGGCCTTAGTGATCAGATCAGTCACTAGTCAAAGTCCGCGCGATCACGACAAGCGGGACGGAACCCGGTGGCGGAGAGAGAGGAACCATATGGCATAAGTACAGATGCCGTTAGGAGGTTATGATCGGGTGCAACCGAGCGTCCGCCAGGATATCTATGTAAGATTATCCCATAAAAGATGTGAGTAGGGGGGTGTTGGCACCAGCACGGCACGAGAAGCTGTACCACATTCCAAGGGTCAGATATATGAAGAAGTTGTCGATAGCGCTGTGAACTGCGAGGAGGGCAGGTAAGAGAGGGGGGAGGTTATACGTTGCTTTCGGGTGAACCATGAGTGGGCGGGCAGTGCGAGTTCCGCTAAAACTATTGCCCATTTGTATGAACTGGGAGGAAGAGATGGTTAGGCGTTTATCAAACGGTAGCCCAGAAGGAACGGGGCCTTCCCGTGATCGAACCAGACAACGTACCTCATTGACGGAAATGCCCGAATATGTCGAAAATAGCAAAGATCCAAAGGGGGAGATGCGTGCTGAAAAACGCAATTAATTCCGCCGTGTGTGCGACCGTGCAAAGTCAATGCCACAAGGTAGGCTGATGGAGGCCAATCGGAAGAAGAGAACCAGAATACGGTGCGGTTCGCCTAGAAATATACCGAGCACCGATAGGCTACGAAAGAAAAAAAACAGGCCATGACGAGAAAGGCAGGAGAGAGATCGCAAATACGGACTCGCGGTAGATCTTTGCGAGTTTGCCGAGACACGAGTAAGGGTGGATTTGATAGCAAGAAACGGGGCCTTTTTTTTATTTTTCATGAAATCAGCGCCTGCCGCGGTGTTCGCGATCTGGGTCTTACGGTTGCCCAGACGCAATTAGAGTTCTGTGCAAATCCCCAGATATAAAAGAGGGGGGGAGCTGGGGAACAATATTGGTGTCTCCCCATTTTCGCGCATACCTTTATTGATTCCCCTCCGTTTGTCGCAAACGTCTACCTGCCATCCACGGAGCAGCCAGCAAGCATTATAACGGCACGCAACTGCTACAGACAGGGACGAGGCCTTATTTGGTGAAATTTCATAGAGGTCCTCGTGTTCGCTGTGTTGGAAGACGGGTCAGTGGCTCGTGGCTGAAACGACCGCATGCTGATTGTAATGATGGGGTTTAGGAACGGTGCAATAATTGTGCCAGTGGTTATCGATTATAGACAACTGAACTGGTACGGATCCGTTCATTTCCCTTCGGTCGACCTGATCGCTCAATATGGTCGCTCCGTGATGTGACAGCGGCAACTTCCGACGCCCGATCACCCATTTGCTCGACATCGCCCATCCACCCAAACAACTTCAAGTTTCGTCTTTGTCCGCTACCACCACCATCTCCTCCTCCTCCTCCTCCTCCCATTCTCTACCTTTCAATGGATTTCGGGGCTGCAACCGCACACCAGCCCTCTCATCCTCTCTACCCCGCGGATCTCGATCAGTCCTTCTCTTCTCTACAGTCCGTCGACGCCGCTTCCCCTTCGCACCATCATCTCTCCCAGTCGATCACCCCTCAAAACTTCGATCACGCAGAACCCATGGACGTTCCCGACCACCCCCCCTACGATATATTCAACAACAACGCAACCCCGTTCTCCTCCACTCGCTATCGCGCCAACTCTTCCTCGTCTTCCTCCCTAGGCCCATCCTACACCATCGCCCAGGACCCCGCTTACTCTCGCACCTCCTTCTCAGACTCCTTGCCCGCCTTTGCTCACTCCAACGGCAGCTCGTACGACATGATGAGCAGCGTTCCTTCATCCTACAGTGGCAGCTCGGGCAAGGTCTCCCCGCTCACCCCAAGCGATCCCATGTCCGGCATACAGCATTCTCCTGTGTTCCCACTCAACGGCCATCAAAAGGCCTTTTCCGACAGCCATTACTCTGACCTTCTTCCTGAGCGTCGGATCTCCAACGCTGGCTATCACTCTGATTTTGCAGATGATTATGGTATGAGCAATGGCGCCGGTTACCCCCCTTCCGCCCTCCAGCCGTTCCCGGATCGCATGGGTCGCTTCCAGCCCGACTCCCATTTCTCGCACAGTTCACTCCCTCCCAGCTCTGTCCCGTCCCACTTGGGCCACAGTCCCGACATGTTTCGAACAGGCGTCGCCCCACAGGCCACCCATTGTTTCCGTCCCGACTCAGGCATGCCAGCGTACGAAGATGTCCCGCAGTACTTGGGTCCCAACCCCCATGCTGACTTGTCCTTGATGCCTAGCATCGGTGGCTTCCCTGGTTTGCGCCATGGCCCAGGAATGGGTTCGTCGAATGACTTGCAGACCTTTATCCGGTGAGACCCGTCACGTTCTATTAATTTGAAATTCCCATACTAAGGTTTATCCTCGATAGCCCTTACTTGGACCAGTACGTGCGCACCCCAAACCGTCTTGCCTTTGGCGAAAGGACCGTCATTGTGATGTCCTCCAAGGTCGCCCAAAAATCGTATGGTACCGAGAAGCGCTTCCTTTGTCCCCCACCTACAGCGATAATGATCGGCAACTCGTGGTGGACAGACGTCGTTCGTCGAGGGGAGGAGCCAAAGCTTTGTCCCCCACGTGTCACCGTTTGCATCTCCGGCGAACCTGTACCGCAGGAGGGCACGATCGAATGGACCTCTGCGTCTGGCAAGATTTTTGACGTAAACGATGCCCCCACGGGTACAACTTACATCGGTCGTTGCGTAGGCAAGCAACTGTTTATTTCAGACGTCGATGAGAAGAAGAAGAAGGTTGAGGCCCTCGTCAAGATTACAGCACCTTCATCCGACGATGAACCTGAGCGTGTCATCGGAACTTTCCCTTCCCGTCCCATCAAGGTTATCAGCAAGCCAAGCAAAAAGAGGCAAAGCGCAAAGAACCTCGAGCGTACGTTAAATCGAGACAATTCACTTATCCTGTTTGGTTGATATGAATTGGTTATTCGCAGTGTGCATCAATCACGGGTCGACCATCTCACTGTTCCACCGCTTGCGCTCCCAGACGGTGTCCACGAAATACCTTTGTGTTTCCGGCTCCGGATCGTCTTTCAAGGGTTCCGATGGCGCACCGCTTATGGGCATTGACAACCGTACGAGGTCGAGTACGCCGTCCTTCATCGCTCGCACCGCAAGCTGGGATCCGTTCGTTATGTACATTGTTGACGTGAACAAACCTTCTGGTGGTATCGACGCCCCGCCGCCACCGCCACCTCAACCTGACTACCCGTCACCTCCCCCAAATGCAATTCCCTTTACAAATAATGGCTCGCAGATCCCGATCTACTACAACCAGACAGTAGTGTTGCAGTGCCTCGTCTCTGGCGTCGTCTCACCCGTCCTCATCATCCGTAAAGTGGACCACCAAACAACTGTTGTTGGTGGGGGCCTTCAGGAGGGCGCCAAAGGCGTGGCAGACCACTACTGTTCCCCTGGTGAAGTTTGCGGTGACCCTGTGTCCCAGCTCCACAAGATTGCCTTTGAAGTGTTCGACTCCACCAAGGGAATGCCGGAGCCCGGCACACCCGGCCAGACAGGCGCTTTCTTGTCCTGTATGGGTGAGAAAGTGAACACCTATCGACCAATTGAAGGTCGGCAGTGGAATATTCCCCAGAGCCTTGGGTCGACATCACCGATTCTTCCGGGTTCTCCCGTTGTGTCGACGCCGGCGTCGATGTCGAATGGTGCCGACTACTTTGGCCAAGCCAATGGGACGGCCAACAGCGAACCCGCCTCACCATCCTCGTCCAATGATTTCTCCAACGACGGCGGCCGTGTCAAGAAGGGTAAGCGCTCTACGTCGAGCGCCGGTGGTATTGCCAAGAATCCTGGTCCGAAGGGTCGGAGACGCCCTACATCAGCGGGCTCGGCGTCTTCGGGTCGCCGGGGTTCCTCGAGCGATTCCGGTGCATCATCTGGAGCGCTGTGGCAAGTTGATATTGGTGAAACAAGTGTCTGGACGATTGTTGGCACAGGTAATACTCCGTTGGCTTTGTGATATATTTGCTCTTCCATTCTGACAAGGATATTTTCAGATCAAGTGCGGTACAACTTTTATGTGCCGCCTGTTTTGTTTGACAACCAGAATGCACCACAAATCGGGTCATTCCCCATACCTTCGAAGCCGGTCACACCATTCCCTGCTGTTGTAAAATACCTCCCACCTGACCGAGCTGCGGAAGCACCCAAGACGAACTGTCAGCAGTCCCGTGGTGTCTTGGCGAAGCCAAATCCTCACGTCAGCAAGATGCTCACGATATATGGTGAAAATTTCAACAAGGCGGAACCCATTCATATCTTCTTCGGGTCTGAGCCCTCACCATATGTAGAGGTGAGGTGCACTGAGGTCCTTGGGTGTCTGCCTCCGGACAACCAGGTTACGAAACGTCGACCCATGGTCATGATCCGCCCAGACGGCGTCGTATTCCCCTCTAACACAATGTTCCCCTAGCTTGCTTCTCATCATTTTGTCGGCACGTCTCCGTTTCTTTGCTAACGCTATCGGCAGCACGGCCTGCTTGTCTGTGCATGTTCTCATTGTGTCGTAATTTTTCCTGTTTCGTTCGTTGTTGCTGTTCAACTCAGGATCTCTGGTAGTTACTTGTACACCAATGGACTTCCCCTAACGCTCGTTGGAAGACATTATGTAGCCTCTCCATCTCTGTACTATTTTGCGCTAACTGATACAAAATACAAATGCATTATAGAGAATTTACTTTATCGCGAATTTGAGTTAACTTTGCGTTCAAAATGGTTGGCACGTGCTCCAATCCCGTCAGCCCTGTCTCAACGTTGACAGCCAGACGTGCGGCGGCTCCGTGATTTTATCAATCTGACATTTATCTTTTCCCTTCACCCGTCCAGCTTAGACTCCCGCCAAAGCATTCCAAAAGAAAAAACACCACCGTCACGGGTTCTACTCTTGCTTCCATTCAGAAACTTTGAACAACTTACGGCTGCCGTTGCTCTTTACGCCCTGTGTCCCGTGTCCGACCTTTCTCCACTGCGCCTTGTCGTAATCGACGAGTGACAACAGTCTTTCCTAGAGGCGAGGGGCGCGAGCAGGTACGGACGGCATCAAGATCCCCCAAATCTGATCACCCGAATCGCAAGTCACATCCGCCGTTTAATGCCATGATGAACGCATGGACGTCGTCACCTTCCCCGTCCTTGGATGCATTGCCATCGTCGTCCTCGCCCTCGTCTGTCTTTTTGGTGGGGTGGCACATCGCCTCGACGTTCGTCCATCGTCTTTGGGATGCGTACGTGACATACTTGTGGTACTATCAGCCCAATTCATTGGTCGGCCGCCTCGCATCAACGTTTCGGATCTTGGCGGTCATACTCGTCCTCCCTGTCGTCCTCTTGACGCTTCTCGTACGTCCCCTCCCTCTCATCATTCCCCCCTTCATTTCGTAATTGAGTAAATATTTATTTTTGGGGGGTGGCTCGTTTTTTTGAACCTTACAGCTCGCCTCTTTGCTCCTTTTTCTTTCTTTTTTCCTTTTTTTGTAAAAACAAAGTTTTATGTTTCCTGTTTTGTTTTATTTGTTTCGGCGCGTCCTTCCGAACGTTGCTCCTTGCAAACCTTGCCGCAGAGTTTGCCTTTGACCTTCATATCTCCGCTTGTTATGTCATCCGTTTTCCTACTACTGCTGTTTACTGACGCGCCTCCCCCCCCTTTTTTTTCCCTTTCCCCTGGTTCATTGTCGCATGTACACACGCGCCCATCATCACCCTCAAACCAACGTCACTCTCCACAATCAAATCAAATCAAACTATAAACGAATAACATAGGACGTGACCTCGTACGTGATCGCACGCACGCTCGGAATCGTCGACGATGTCAAGGCATCGACGAGCGACGCGGACGCGAGTCGCTCGGACCCGCAAATCGGTGCTAGCGTTGGCGATGTGACGACGACGACGTGTACGTGTCCTTTGTCGTCCGATACTTCTACCTCTACCACGGCGTCCTCGGCGTCACGCGTTGGATCGGTGCATGCTTCAGAGGGTTTCGTGCCCGAGGAGAACTCGGTAGAGAGACGGACGGAGAGAGATGGCGATGGCGATGGCGATGCGCACGGACATGTATCTGAGACTGTCGCCGCCGTGTCGACCGTACACGCACACACTCGGACGACGATGCAACGTGACAGCCAAGGACAAAGCCAGACACGGACTGATGAGGAAACGTCGGACGCGTCACCGCACGCGTATTGTTTTGCGGCCGAGGCGGGGTTACGGTTGGCGGGCGAGGGCGTGTTTTCGCCTGCGGTGTCTATGCCGCCGTCGCCGATCACTCCGCGTATGCCGTTGCACACGTTTGACGAGAGTGATGGTCGAGAGGTGGGTCAGGTGAGCGAGGAGATCGTGATGAGGAGGCGGATGCAGATTACCAGGGAGGACGAGACTTGAGCATTTCCATCTCTTTCAAATGCCAACGGGGGCGAGAGAAAACGATGTAGATGTTACAGTGGTATAACAGCATACGCCGTGATAGATTTCGAACAGAACACGCTAGAGCTACAACGATGACACGCAAATGAACATCGAAAATCAACAAAAAAAAAAACGAACGAAGAGATAAGGATAACAAGAGATATAAAAAAAGTACACGGGCTAGTGTCCATCAGTAAAACCGGAGCTGATCCCGAGTGAAGACAGGCGGTTTCCAGATGAGATGCTCGGAGTGTATCCGTCGTCTACGTTTGCTACGCACTTTCTCGTGCTTCTCGAGCACGGCGTCCGACAGACAGATGATATGCTGGCCTTTCCAATGCCTGAACAATTGCAACGTCGTGCAGCTAGAACGAACGGCGTCAGATCCCAATGATTCTCCCATCGGCCGAAATCGAGACATCTAGGGGAAAGGGGGAAGGGGGGGGGGAGATAGAATGGGCATCCACTCACGTATTCATGATATCCGCGTGTGTGATGGACGTCTTTTGTGCAATGTCATCCACGCTGAGCTCGTCGGTGGCATTGAGGACGAGTTCCACGATGACCTCGGCCCAATATGCCCTGTACCCGAGGAGCCCCAGATCACTGAGCGGCTTCTCAGGGCTTCCAAGTTTCCCTTCCTTCTTGCTCAGTTCGTAAGAGAATTCGATCAACAACTTGCCGTGGCCATGACGTTGATGTTGCGGAAGCGTTAGAATGCAGGCAACGTTGTAGTTCTCCGCAGATTCCTTCTCCTTGGAAAAATAGCCGATGAGATGACAGCCAGTGGAATCCCGCTGGGTCTACGAGACGTCGGTGATTGGTTGGTGGTAGAGGGGGAACAAGACCGCACAGCTTGTTACTCACCATGACATAATACATGAAGGGGGTTACATCGTAGTACAAGGTTTTACTGTAAAGTTTTGGCTTGAGCGTCAATGATGGACGTCGGGCGCCGCGGAAATGACACCTACTGATCTAGAAAGCATTTTGATAGCAGACTGAGGTTTCTGCACCACGTCAACTGGCGTTTGCCGTCCAGTTCAAAAAAAGATATGTCCTCATGTCGGTATATTTCGTTACCCGGGGGATGAAGCAACGTACACCGGCGACGATGCCGGGATAACATCATCGAAGATGGGAAATATGATAGGCAAAATTCGCAAATGTATAGGACTGGCAGATGCGCGAACTCCTTTGGGTAGGGGCTGAAGTACCATGCATCGACTTCGTGTTTACCGATTTGAAGCCGATTGAGGTTTTTCACGCGCGCAATTTCTGAGATGGACTGTGTCATGGAGCCAGAGGTACGAAGTTTCTCGATCTCTTGCTCTTTACTGAACGCAGAGATAGGTTGTGCGGGTTCGGGTGGGGTGCCGTTGACGCTGAGCTCAAAGGTGTCGCTTTCGGCTTCACCTTCGGCGTCGACGTCCATCTCGCCTTCGGCATCGAGGTCTTCATCCTCAGGTTCCTCTTCCTCCTCTTCTTCTTGCTCTTCGTGAAGGGTCTTGCGCTTGAGCGATGGCGCGGGGGAAGGTGACGTATAACCGGCACGTCCCGTGCCGGGTCCTGGCGTTGAAGCGGGCGTTGGTGAAGCGGCGGCAGCCGCATTAGCGGTTGCTCTCTTGAGAAGCGATTGTGAGCGGGGGACCTTGCCTGGCGCCTTTTGTGTCCCAGGTCCGGCTTTCTTGCCAGGCGGTTGCTTAGGACGGGGCCATTCCAAATCACGACTGAGGACGAGCCGCGAACCAGTGACCCACTCGTCCAACCGTTTGTTGAACTGGTCCCAATGGACGAAGAATTCCCACTTGTCCTCGAGTTTGGGTTCGGGTTCTTCTTCCTTGACGCTCCCCCGCGTCGCGCGCCGTCCAGCAGAAGGGGTAGCGGCGATGGCATATGGATTCACGGGCTTGTCGCGGATAGAAAGGATTTCTGCGAGACGTTCCTCTTCGCTGCCATCCGGGGTTGGTCTACGAATGTAAATCTTACATCCGACCGTGACCATCTAGTGGTTGTCCATCATTGTGATGAGTCAGCAACACTACTGTGTGGGGTCGCTTTGCGTGGCCTTGGGGGGGTGTGAAAAAAAAAATTTGTGGGACTCACTTGTATCGAATACGTCCCTCCTGGCGTTATCGGTGCTGGCTCTTGTGAGCCTTCGAGGCTGGTATGCGGCGTTGAAACCATGTTCAAGGGCGTAGAAAATGAAGGAAGTGGGATTGGATAAACTCGTCTTTTTCGCTGACTCGACGCTCGAGTCAGGGAGGTTGAGCGAAGCTGACTAAGCAAGAGGACCCGAACCACTACATTACCTCCTCTCTCAAAAAAAGACATATCACAAAGTGCGTGTTGCAAGTCAAACTAACTTCATGGTATTGACTCAACGTTCGACACTTTCCTTCTTTGCCAGCGCCAGCGCTCTACGGCCATGATACGTAACATGTCTGAGTGCCAAAAGGCATTTCCACGGACACCGTAACCAAAATGGATGGTGATCATTGTTTCCAAGCGCTGACAATAGGTTATCGCAACGGGGATGAACGTTTGAGCCCTCGGAGAACTGGTGTGGAGCATCATACCACTACGGCTACGCGATCTCTTTGCGTGACCACATCATGATGCACACTGTCGGCCGTTGATCAAGCCCATCAAAGTCCGCGGTCGGCCACAGCGCGCCATGGCGTTCAAGAATATCGATTGCTGGAACCACTCATGATCAATCCGCATCAGAGTACCTGATCCCATGCGGCCTTATTAATCTCTGGTACATCCTCCCGGAAATGCTGAAACCGCGGACCGCATCCAAGGTGGGCGATCTGGATGGGTGGACTAGTGCGGATAGCCGGCGGAACCTGCAATCTCTACTCGTCCCGTCGAGCGCAGCGATAGCGATTACAGGTCCTCTCATGCCCACCGATGGGCCTCCCCAGTGAGAAAAAAAAATGGATAGCCTTTTCACCCTGGCAGCATGTTACATTGACAACGAACGCGGAAGGCGCCGTCGTGCTCCGGCCCACCAACGGGCGGCTGACCCATTACCACCCACGCTCTATATGTTATCTCGCAATCAGCGCGGGTTTCGTTGGAATCTACCAAAGAAAGTACAATGAAGCCCGTCTTCCTTTTTTTTTTTTTTTAGCCCCGCTCTTGTGCGTATACTAGTCTGCGACGCTGTGTACGTTTTCATCTTTATCCACTAGTACGGTTTTTCGAACGCTATCGGATTGATTGGTAACCACAGGTACAGAAGGAGGGATGCTATGTCGTACGTGCGACACGTTGATGCGCGTGCAGGCGTTGTACAAGGTTAAGTTTGATTAGATTTGAACGAGCTAACGATAGAAACCGAACCGCGTTACTAGTAGGACGAAACGCGCTGCGTGATTTCAAGTCGGAGTCGACGCGGAACTGCCGAGTTCGAGAGGAGCACCCCTCCATCAGGACAATCAGGATTCATATTCCCAGAGCTCGGCACACTCCGTGACATACTCGCGGTCACGGTATATTTGTTACCTCTTGTCATGCCGTACATTGTCTGCGTACTGCGAAGACCAGAAGATCAGTGCGAGTTTTCTACATTTGTCAAGGGCCCCGCCTCCAGGCGTGCTTTTAACCCATTTAGTATGTATACCTTTATTTTCCCCCTGTTACTTCAACATACCATCATAGATACGTTCTTCTAGTACGGCATCCGTGGCCGCATCTGATCGAATCTACAACCATGTGGGTATCTCCATGATCGCGGAGACTTGCCTTCACACGCACGATAAGATGGCGTCCTGGACGGTAGCAGTCTGCACGGGACATCCCACCGCGCGTGCTCGTATATTGCTCGCGCGTTATATATGAGGCCCTTCATGCTTGTCTTTTCATTTGATATGCTCGACGAGCAGTGCCAGCACCTGACACGTTCAAATCGGCGAACTCGCATCCAGACAGAAAGCCGGTCGGGGCCCGTGTCTCAGGGTGCCTTCATGCAATGCATCCGACCATGATTGACAGGTCGTCATAGTTTTTTTCAGGGTAGCCCATCCGCGGAGTGGGTCAGCTCAACAACCAAAGGGACCTAGCCCCCTCTTTTTTTTCTTTTTTTTTTTTTCTCTTTCTCTTTCTTTTCCAACTCTAAATGCCCGCATTCAGATCACTTTCTTTCACAGTCCGCGATCAAACGTCCAGACAGATAGGGTTGAGATAGGGATTTGTACAGCAAATTTTTTTTTCTCTCTTTTACTCACCGCATCCCTGGGTCGCGAACCTGTCTACCCCCCCCGCCCCGTTCGAGAAAATGCCTTGAAGGGTCTATCAGGCTCGACGGTCGGTTTCGTTCGATGTGGACCCCTTGCGATCGCGCAAAAGGTAATCTTCCATTCTGCGACCCGCCGATCTCGTCAAACGAGTCGAACGAATACGGGATACTGGCAGTTCGAGCGCCAACACGTCGTGGATCTGGCTCGCGTTGTTACATCCCCCCCCCCCTCCCCCTGTTTTTTTTTTTGTCGAGTCGTCGGATCCATGCCATCTTCCCTATATGGGACCGTCCTGGTGACCTACTACGTCGAAGGGGCAGTGGGAGGAGGCCCTGGAAGCTCCGAGTTTGACA